>ONZK01000095.1:0-14471 GCA_900322385.1 Pharnaceum exiguum | reverse complement strand
ATTTGGGCACATACAAAAAAATTACAGGTTTGAGAGTGAAGCAAACATGGCACAAGTAGTGCAAGAAGAAGCTCTTTTTTAGAGTTAATATGTAGGTGAGAAGTGCACCATGGTCTTGGAGAGATGTGCTCTAGTTTTTGTTGGTGATGAAGTGCATCAAGTAGCATTGAAGATGGTGGTGATAAGTGCATCAAAATTGAAGAGAGGTGCTTCATAGTTTCAACTTTCAAGTGTCTAGAGATTCCTTTATCATAGTTTGTAATTTTTCGAAGCAGGGAGTGTGTTGAATATGCTTCAAAAAATCAGATTGTGTTTCCTAAATTTTAGCATTAGTTGAGTAGTGGGCTATGTGACTTATCTTCTGTTTATTTTCAGTTTAAGAGTCATGGAGTTAATGGAGTGTTTAGTAGGATATTTGTAGGCTTATATTGTGGGACGTAAGTTCTAAACCTATATATATGACTCATCTATGTAGTTTTATCTATGCAAGTTTAATCAAAGTAACGTTGTTTAGAAAAGTTCACTGCTTGCATCCACTTCCTCTCTTATTTTCACTACAAAAATCAGCCGTACCCAAATTATACAACCAAACTACTGTATTTAGATGGTTCGATAATCAGCCGTAGCCAAATTACAATCAGAAAATCGCTTAGATGTATCCGACCAAATCGCGGCTTTATAATTTTCGTTAATGTTCTTGATTTCCAGTTATTTTAAGTAATAATAGCAAATATTTTAGCATTTAATTAGAAGAATTTTTTAAGTGAAACGATGGCCATAATTGCTAATGGGCTAAATAGTTGATGATACATTGATAGTTGATACCTATTGACATAACATCAACTAATTACTCGTAAACATGAAGGAGAATTTCACGTCACTACTCACTACAACTTAGGGGCAGGGAAAGAGTTTGGTGACACGAAAGTCGCATTCATGGATTATATTTCATTATAATGTAATCAACATAACAAAAGGCCTCCAAACTGTTAGCACCAAATAATTTAGACGACTGTATATATAAAACCGAATGTATGAATAAACAAAAAGTTAAAACTTAGCGTACGTAAATACGTAATCACTTAATCTAGTTAAACAATCAGAAAAATCAATAACAATAAGCACATGCTAGTGCATAACTGTTACTTCGGTCGACCGGATCATGGCTTTGAAACACTTGTTGGAAAGGCCGAACTGCTGTTTCCAAAATTATTGTTGTTGTCTTCAAAAGCTCCGCTAGGCTTGCGATATGTTTCCTCAATGCGTTTGCTTTTCAAGAGATATTCATCAGCAAATTTCCTAACATTGGGAACGCTGTAGTTCTGCGACAAATAAACTCCACATACTGTTCCCATTGAGAACACAAACGCTGTCTTTATAAGACCCATCTTTTAGAAGAATTGTGTGATTAAATTAAGACCTGACAAAGTGAGGGATACGATACATATATAGTGCTTGGAAGTTGGTTGTCTTGTAGAACACGATACAAGATGTCTATTTCGCATGGCTTGTTTAATATTTGTGGATTATAAAAATTATTTACCCCTTCTCCAAGTTTCGTTTTATTAGCTGATGACACCCAAACTTTGTGATAAGGATAAACTTTCTTCTAAAGAAAGTAACTCATCGAGTCAAGGAGTCCTATAATGATCAACAGTTCACTTGAAATTAGAAAAGAGTTTATTAATGTGATTCTTTGTAAGAAGTCTGCGAGATTCAGTCTACTTTGAAGGAATATACTGTAATTAAAGCGTGTTTTGTTTATCTATAGTTTTAATTGAAACTAATCTGAATTAATTAATAGAACTATACCGAGTAAACTAATAGCTCGATTATTATGAGGGATTAAGGAGAGGGGATTGGGATTGTAGGTCAATTTTTTAATAGTTTCTTATTTGGTTACAGGGATGGGGATGGGGATGTGGATTATTTAACTGCTAATCCCACCATTTTTATCCCAGGAGGAAGCAGGTATTAGGAGATAGATTATTTTTTTAACTAATCATTATCCCAATCGCATGTAACAAATAAGGGATAACTATATCCCCATTAACTAATCCCAATCATACTCATCCATTCTACCAAAAAGGAAAAGGTTGAATGCAGTTACATAACTAAAACTGAACGGATTGAACCGAAAACAATAAACGAAAAAAAAGTGAAGTGATTGAACTAAAAACACTTAAAAAAAAACTAAATTGCAACCACTACTTAGAACAAAACACTAAGAAAACAATGACTTATAAAAACAAAAAACACTTATAAATTATATAACCCACATACACTAATGTAAATCAAAAACCTTCACCAATGTTACAAATACACTATTTAGGATGGAAATTCTCCTGCCAGATGAAGCTAGCTTACACAGACACACTAAATATATATATATTGTCAAGTGCCACCTTTTCAGTCAAAAACTATTCAAGGTGCCGCAAAGGCATTGTCGATCCATCTTTGTGGTGGAACAATGACCTTCTTATTATAGCTCGTAGTCGCGGTAGCGGAGAAGGGTGAGCTAAACAAAGTTTGGACCGCACTTTTGACTTTGTTCATGCGTCTATGATGCCTTATCCTCCTTAGAACAACGTCTTTATCAATCTTTGCTTTTGGGTCATGAGCTGCTGCCTTCAAACACAATTGACGTGTGACTATATAGTTGTTGCACTCGTTACTTGCTTCTTCTTCATCTTCTTCATCAATTTGATCTTCGATGTCAATGTCGACATAGATGTTTTGAAGCTTGTTGCTTCTCGTATAGGTTTTTGCATTATCTGATTTTGATGTCATTGGAAATGATGGTGATATTGAGATCGTGGTGTTCTTTTAGGGGTTTTGAAGTGAGGAAGTGAGTAGTTAAGACAAGAGTATGATAGTTGATACGAATTGAAGTACTAGACGTTAGTGAAGTTTAATTTATAGTACCTATATGGCTATATGTGTGTCATAAGACTCATATCTATGAGAAACTGTTGCTTTCTGTTTGTTTAATTATATAATCTGAAATTGTCGGTGCAGTTTGATTCTACGTGTTTTTCGTTCTCTTTATGTTGCGAATTGGATTCTGTGAACCAGTTAGTTCCCATAGGAGCCCGTTGGTTCATTCTCTTCTCCACATTCTCTTCTCTATAGGTGTGCGAATCAACTTTACTTGTCGCTTATCTGTCTTATTATAATTTCCAAAATCAGTTAATCACGTGATATTGCAATTTTTCTAACGTCAAAAAAAATGAGCTTTTGCTTCTTTATGTTCTCGACTTCTCTTAAAGGTAGTGAACCGTGGAGGAAACAAAATTCGAAGTCCCGCAAACACACATGCCTAATCGCAACATGTATGTACACGCACAACTTTTGACTCAACATTCTTTCTAGATGAGGCATATAGATTAGATACTAGGAAGATAAAATTAAACATTCAAGTACATATTCAACCTCGTGATTGAGGTTTTTTTAGGACTGATTTTTTGTTACACAAAAAGATAAAGAATACACCTTCAAGAAACAGATAAAGAACAGAATTGAATCGAGTAAAATTTAAGAAAAAAAATGTCAATTGTCGGTATCCTAATTATTAGTCGTAATTTAGTTGGTGTAAGTGTACATTGGAAAGACTAATTGATAAAATATAATGTTAACTAATTAAAATACTCATCAAGCTAGCAGCTCAGTCCTCACGATCGATTTTGCTGTTGGCAGGTTTTCGATAGGTTTCTTCCATGCGTTTGGCCTCTTGAATCAATTCATCTGCCAACTTCTTGACATTAGGGATGCGGTATGTCTGAGCTAAATATATTCCCCATATTGTTCCCACAGTAAACACAAATCCTCTTCTAAACAGACCCATTCTTAGCCTTGAATATGACTAGCTCCTATGACAAAAGAACGAGATTTAATTGGTATATATACTGCTATGTTGTCTACGGGAGTGAAGAGCTATACTAGAATTTGATGTGTGTATGTCTGGAGAGGGACTTGCGAGAGAGGGGGTTATTTAAGACCATGTGGGTGTCTTATTGTCCAAGTTATTAGCTGGCATCGGATAATTTCAACTTAATTGAAAATTAAATTTGGTCTCTTGTGACAAAGTATAAAATAAAATAAAATAGGTTTCCCCTCCCCAAAGATTAGTAAGTCACCTTGGCAAGAATTGCCAGTCTCCTAGAAAGATCCATACTAGTTTAAACTGTTGTCCGACTCAACCACCATCTTCTGGCAGCAGAAGAATTTGGGCATCGCATGTTGCCACCAATGATATAATTTTTTTTTAAAAAAGGTACCACGCACGATCGACATTGCTAAACACGTTTCTTATTGCTCATGATTACATTTCAACTAATTGCAGACTCAAGACAGTTAATCAGCCTGATCGTAGTCGTAGGTGCATATTGAATTGCAAGCAGAACTAACACTTCGAATTCAACAGTCTTTGCCCAGCTAGTAATAACAACAACAACTGTAATCCCCATTTAATGGGGATGCTCGGGTTCAGGATGTACGCAATTATCCATGTTACAGCTAGTAACATATAGCTAAATTAATGTGCAGACTTGGATGGAGTTCGTCCACCACTTTGACAAGAACCGATCAATTTGTTCCATTTCATTAAATTCGTAATTCGTTGATCAGCTACAATCATTGACAGTCATCTTGAGAGACGGCGGTGAAAGTTCTTCTACGGCCTGCTTCAATGTCATAATCGTCTCGGAATTGTTTATCAACACATAGGCCATGTACAATGTCACTTAATACATGCCACATCCAATCTTCTACGGGTGACGCACTTGCTTGTACTGCTATCCAGTTCATGTACTTCAACTTTTTTTTTGAAACAAAAAAAATAAAAAAATAGAGGAGAAAGCATTAATAAGAAATAAAAAAGGAACCGATTGCGAATTCAAATTAAACTATAAAATCTGCATAGGAAGGCATTTGACTTGCTTCTTGCTTAAAGAAACATTTAAACCCTAGTAGGTGAATTTGTCAAACAGAATAATTTCTTAGCATAGAAAAAGATCGAGTGACTCTCCGCTAATTGTACAATAAATTAATAAGACTTTTTATTAGTTTTAGAGGGATAAGAGAGATTGTAATTGTCTAGTTTTTGACTCGATGGATCATTCTAGCACTATCCTAACTTGCACTACTTCAATTCAGTTTGAGGTCAGATAATAAATATACTTAGGATTTTGTACAATTTAGGCTGTGTTTTGTTCATCTATACTGTTATATTTCATTTATTTTTTTAATACAATTCAGTTCGGTTTAGTTTTTTCAGTTCAATTTAGTTATAATTATAATTGGCATTTAGTTTTTTTCCAATTCAGTTCAGTTTTTTCATTATGTTTTTCCAATTCAGTTCATTTTCAGTTTAGATTGTTATAACGAACAAAACACATCCTCACTTTGGAAAGTTGCATATATACGTAACTCAAAGCCTGAAAGCCAGAACATATATAGAGTGAAACCTTTTCATGATCTTGGAGCTGGTGGGTATGGCGCTTATGTGTCTTCAGCAAATCCAACTGTTTGTAATAGTTATTCACATCAGCCATCATGTCTTCTTCGGATGGTAAACATACTTTGCCTGATAATACTCGTGCTATCCACTTTGATTGCAGTTCCACCACTTGAAAGATTATACCCTTTGCTAGTAAACCGATAAATGAGAGCCGAGGAGCAAGTTTTGGTGGGAAGACATGCTTGTAAAGCGGTCCAACACGGTTGTCATCTACAGTTACTATCCCATTTGTATTAAGAAATGGATAGTGAAACTTATACCTGTTAAGAAAAACTTGCATTATGAAATTTGAAGAAAAACCCAATGAAATCAAGTGAAAAATTTGATGTTAATTAGCTTTATATTACAAAACCACATATACCCTGTGCAATGAAGTACCACATTCGCCAGAGCAAACGATGCATCCTCAAATTCTATTGAACCATCTTCTTTCGCCAAGTAAATCTACAACAACGTAATCATTTTTTTCCTCAGGACAACAGTTAAAACAGAAATAGAAATAAGTATAGAAGTTCAAACTATTTAGCAAATACCTCACCTCGGAATGTTGCCATATATTATGATAGTGATCCAGAGCCAAAAATTTATTCTCTTCGAATCTAGATGATAGATGGACCTCTTTAGCTACCTTAGAAATATCCATAGAAATGTCAAGAGCACTCGGTCCACCTCCTATTATGACTACAACCTAAAATTTCAAGACAAGAGAAAATTCACAACCAGTCAAATGAATCTAATAACGTAACAATGGTATGATTAACTGGTATCAACAGAAAACCTGGTCTTTATATGGTTTAGGAATGCGATAATTGTGGCTATGTATTTGTTTTCCTGGCCACTTTTCAATGCCTGCAACAATGATATGTACTAAGAAGCAATTCATATTAACTAGTAGCATTCCAGTTTCCCTTTCCGTTTCGCTTGATTTCATTTCCTTTTCTCATGTTCGTAGATCAGGAAATAAGGTTGCGGATAGTTTAGTTCAATTACAACCACGTGATTTCGTAGATAGATTTTGGATTGATGACTGGCCAAATGAGATCGAGGACTTGTCTTGTAATGATTTTGCTTCATATATGGAAATGAACTAAACCACCATTTCGGTGGATCTCAAAAAAATAAAAAAATAGTAGCATTACCGATGGTGTGTTTTGTTATAACATAAGCTGAAACTAAAATGAATTGAAAAAACTGAACTGAACTGAAAAATATTGAATGCAGTAAAACTGTGTATAAGGCTCACCGGGTACTTGAGCAATCCGAGGTTCGGTAAAATGACCGTTACAAACTACCACAGCATCAAACACCTTTTCTTCCAATTTTACCCCTCCCTCCTTGTTATGCTTACCCTTCCATTCAACCACCCACTTATCCACCCTCCCATCCACTGGTTCAACTCGGACAACCTCCGAGTTAAACTGAGTCAACTCAGTAACCCCAAACCGAGTCGAAAAATCGTTCAAAAAAGCCAACACTTCCTTATGCCCCGGAAAACCCCTTGGATCACCATACTCTCTATCCTCAAAGTTGAAGTCCGAGAAGCTCATAAGGGCTCTGTGGGGATTTGTCCGAAGAGATTGATAGACGCTGGTGTGTATGACCTCACGACTCGGGTCCTGACTCAGTGAGTCCGAGTCAACTCGTGAGTCATACACCCATTGTCCCCCGAGTTTGTCCGATTTCTCGAACACTGTCACCTGAAGACCTTCCCTTTTCAGCTCTCGTGCTGCCATTAGCCCCGCTGGCCCTGCTCCGATCACGGTTACGTCGACCGCCTTAGTCATTTTAATTTAGTTTTTATGTATTTATTTTGATTCAAGCAAGGTGCATTGTACTGATTTGTACGTAGCATTAGAGCACATGGTTTTATAGACCAATCTAAATAATTACTATAAGTTATCGTTAAATTATGTCAAATTGTCAATAAACTATATATGTTTAATAGTTTGTTGTACAGTTTTTGTTTTCAGCTATGGTTAGATCATAAGGACAAGCAAAGCTAGTAACATGTCTCTGTAATAATTGTTTGTATATAGACTATAGTTCTCGGAAACAACCTACGGAGTATATATTTTCTTAAACAGGGGTAATGTTGCGTACATCCTGACCCCCAAGCACTCCTATTGAATGGGGATTTACACTCGGTTGTTGTTGTAGTATATAGACTATAGTTGTCTTCATATGTTTAGCATGTCCTGGACATATTTGGTGACCCTTTATGATGACAAGTATGACACAAGTATGTTTATATAATGGTAATGAACTAATGATTCAATTGGTATAGAGACTTAAAAGAATGGTATATACTACAGATGTTTGTACAGATATAACAGGAAGTAAAAGATAAACTCAGCTCTTGCATTGTTAACAAGTAACCTGACTCTGGTTGTATAGAGACGGCTGTCAATGGAATTCTTCCATGGCTTCTTCAATCTTCACCGTCTGCATCATCTCGGAATTTTTCACAATTATGTATTTTACTGAGAGCTTCCCTGAAAAGATTAAACCTCCAACCCTCTACGGGTGAGGTCTGCGCTTGCTCCGCTACCCAATTTAAATGCTTCAAAAAGATAAATGGACAAATCAAATCATAATCAGAACTTATTGATAGACAATGAGTATGATCACTAATTCAGTGATCACAATAGATGCTATGAGCCGCAGCAAGAATTTGACGAGAAAAGCTAGTTGAAACCTGGAGAGAAAGGATGAAGTACCTCATCAAAGTTTTCGACCGTATGAGTTTTGTGCTTGGGCCGATTTAACATAGTCATCTGCAGGTAATAATGTTCTACATCTGCAATCATTTCTTCCTCAGATGGTAGACACAATTTGCCAGATAACACTCTTGCAATCCACTTCGACTGCAGTTCCATCGAGCGAAAGCGTATTACCTGTTTATAGAGAAAATCAGAAAATGCATCAGGAACGACCGAACGATGCATCAAACATCTACATTTGTTACACAGCAGTACAGCACGCATACCTTATTTTCCAAACCTACAAAAGAAAGCCAAGGGGCAAGCGTTGGTGGGTAGACATTCTTGTAAAGTGGTCCAACTCGGTTGTCATCAACAGTTACGCTTCCATTTGTATTCAGAAATGGGAATTCATACATATATCTGGACAAAGAAGAGAATACTTCAAAAGTTGAGACTTCAAAGAGCAAAAGTGAAAAAACAAAAAGAAGCTGCAGTAGCCTGCTTTGAATTAGATCGCAATCACCATGTATACCCTGTGCAGTGAAGAATTACATTAGGTTGAACACTTGATCCATCCTCAAAATATACCGCGCCATCTTCCTTAGCCATGATAATCTATAACATTGTGATCATAGTTTTCAAAAGAACAGCACAAAAAAAAGGGAAAACATAAAAAATAACATGAGAAAGTATTTTCTCAGTGCTCACCTTAGGGTGTCTCCATATGTTATGATACCCATCCAGTTTTTGAAATTCCACCTTAGGGTATCTTGATGACAGATGAACCTCCTTAGCAGCCTTTGAAATATCCACTGATATATCATTTCCACTAGGTCCTGCTCCGAATACAACTACCACCTGATCATAGTCCCAAAGAGAGTGCAAAACAGAATATATTAGTGAAATTCTAGTGAAAGTTGCTTGGGAAGAATAACGACTTAGGAGAACACCTGGTCTTTAAATGGTTCAACAGCGCGGTAATTGTGGCTGTGCAATTGTTTTCCTGGCCATTTCTCAATACCTGCAAAGAGATGTCAGATGTAATCATCAGTAAACCAAAAAAAAAAAAAACAGGCCAGTAGTTTGGACTTGGAAAATCTGTGCTTTCCTTTTTGAGTTACTGGACAAAACTAACCTGGTATCTGAGCTATGTAGGGCTGTGTAAAATGACCGTTGCAAATTACTACAGCATCAAACACATGTTCTTCCATTTTAACCAATCCCTTTTCACCTTGTTTCTTCCACTCAACCACCCACTTGTCCACCCTCCCATCCACCTGTTCAACTCGAACAACCTCCGAGTTGAGCTGGATCAACTCAGAAATTCCAAACTGATTTGCAAAATCTTTAAGAAAAGCCAGTACTTCTTCATGCCCGGGGAAATTTCTTGGATCACCGTATTTTCTCTGCTCAAAGTCGAAGTCTGAGAACCCCATCAGGACTCGCGGCAGATTGGTCCGCAGAGAGTGATAGAGGCTGCTGTGTACGATCTCACGGGTTGGGTCTTGACTCATTAAATCGGATTCTACTCTCGGATCGTACGCCCAAACACCACCAATTCTGTCAGATTTCTCTATGACCGTCACTTGATGGTCTTCTCTTCGAAGCTCTCGTGCTGCAACCAGTCCTGCCACACCTGCTCCGATGACGGCTACTTTAAGTGACTCTGGCATTATGCTCCTGTAATTACTCTGTGGGTAGTTTTCCTTTGTGATGGATGAGAGGAAGAAGGTGTTGAGAATTCTATTGGGCAGATGTAGATCATTAGCTTAATCAATATAATATATTAAGTGATTTGTCAGCCTTCTAACAGAGTAACAGACCAAGGTAATTTAATCGTCTGGTTACCGTCTGTAGTCCACTTGATACTACAATATTCAATAGCCCATATTCGAACCATTTAAACAATCTCCTTGACTCAATCTTCTATAGTCATCCACATCTCCTGCATGATGTGCAAAACTAGAAAGAGTAAGTCTGAAATCCCTGTTTTTAACAGACTATATCATCAACTGCCAAGCTGCTATTACACAATTTACGGCTTACTTTTGGGAAATTGGCTATGAACATCTATTAAGCATGTTTAGAAGCTGAAAGTTTGAAAGCATAACCAGCAGTCGCTTCACTGGTTGGTAAATCATGATCACATAATGAACACTAAAATCCAGCACATCCTTCAGTTTAGTCTCCAGTATTGTGGAAAACATATAGAAAACCCAAATTCAAGTTGTCTATAGAGTATAGTTTTCTGACTCACAGACCTGCAGTTAGAATTAGGTAATGCATCTTGTCCCAGTTAACAAGAAATAGAATAAGAAATTGTCTGTGACACAGACAATATTCTCCAACTGTAGCAGGCACCACACTGGACAGATATCAGACTGTTGCAGTATAGTTCCATAGCAAATTAACTGTCCTAGCCCTCCGAAATTACAGCCCTGAGTCTGAAGACACAAATCTTATTCAAAAAAAAAAACAAAGCCAGTTGCAAATTATGGGTCCTGACCAGCATCATATGTTGCAAGATGATGCCAAAAGACTTTCAACATGCACATGGTTGCAATCAACAACTAGTCAACTAGATAATATACCATATACATGGTCCTTAAGCTGTGATACTCCTTATACCATTTCTTCAGATGATGCCAATCAAACTGAGGTAGATTGACAACCACAAGAACTGTACATAGCCAAGCACTGACAACTAAACTCAGATCTCTATAGCAACCACCCACCCACCCACTTGAACCAGGTAAACAGAAAAGCAGAGAAAACATAATTTAATCTTCTACGATTTCAACCTCTATATTAAACCCAGCAAGTTATTTGGCTTTGCTCCAGCAGAGCTTTGAGCCTTTGGCATAACAGGATGGATATTAAGAGGTCCAGGGTAGTTGCCGTAATTCTTCTTTTAAACATCATTTTATTCACTTGCACCTCGGCTCACAGTGTCCCAAGCTCACCTACAAGCCCACAAATTAAGTGTCCAAAAGATACCCTTAAATTCGGGGCCTGTGGTAGCTGGCTTGGTCTGGTCACGGAGGTTGTTGGGACAAAGCCTAGCGCAGAATGCTGTACCTTAGTGGAAGGAATTGCGGATCTTGAGGCTGCAGCCTGTCTGTGCACTGCACTTCAGGCTAACGTGATGGGCGTAGTCAAGGTTAAGGTGCCCATTGCTTTCAGTCTTCTGGTTAACGGTTGTGGCAAACAGATACCCAACGGTTTTACATGTTAGAGATTTCTGGGCAGGATTCATGTGCTAGCTAGTCCTTTCATCTTGTAACTTTGTAAGTTGTATGCTATATTCAGTACTTTGCGCCATTAGCAGTTTCGATACTGATTCCTGCTATAACAAGCCATGGTGCATGTGCACTAGCAGTTTACAGTAACGTATTGCTGAATTCATGCCTATGCAAATCACACAATGTTCAGCCAAGAGTAATTAAATTGGAAACAAGAAATCAAATGTTAGTCTTCAAAGAATAAATGGTACTACTAGCATTTAGGCATTACCATGTTTGTTGTAAGATGGATACTAGGGAACCTAACAAACTATTACAAAAAGATAAGAAGCCAAACCAGTTCTTTTGAGCTTTCTATTTATGGATGGATAACTTCCACAAGTCACTAACTCCCAGTATACATGTTCTCACGCTCAAAGTATATCTACATTATGGATTTTAAACTACAGAATCCAGCTATCTACATTATGGATTTTAAACTACAGGCACAGCTAAGATGAAGGAGGGGGGGTGGGGGGGTCACCTGGCTGCCCATTTTTCTATCAACTTAACTGATGATTTACTGAGGTTTTGAGAAGATTTTTCACCCAGTGATGCCCAACTCAAATTTCGCTGATACGAACTAGGTGTCTATAAGAACCTGGAAAACAAACACAATTCCAGTAGTTAGAACGTGTCTTGAATCACCTATTGTGTTCAGGTAACAGTAACAGACACCTTGAAACTACCAATTACAGGCTTCAAGCTCACCAAGTTATGCCTCAATTGTATCCCTTAAGCTTTAGCAATTCATCCCCAATTCCTTCTTGATTTTCAGCGAAATACATGATTGATCATCCTTGAAAACTTCTCGTTGCAAACTTTACAAGCAAAATGTATCAGCAGCAGCAACAACAACAACAATAATCCCATCTCAAATGAGAAACTGAGGAGGTCTGATGTATGCAGACAATGAAGTCTTACCCCAAAAAAATGTATCAGCAAAATAACCTTATATCAACAGTTCTTGACAATGAAAACTTCAATGGTTTAATTGCCATGCAAAACTTGATGATTAATGTCAGTATCAGTATGTCAATTGTTGTAAGTTGTAAAAACACGGCTCACGGTTTTGATCTCTTTGTTTGTTTCCTAAATATTGGATATTGTCATCAATAAGCGAGCAAATAGAGAAGAGGACCACTAGTCATCATCAAACATATACAATAATGTTAACCAAAAAAAATAAATAAATAAACATCAAGTAATCTCTCAAATTATTGCCTGCGAGAATTTGTGTGTTGAATTTGAAACTTCAGATATAACTACAATTCTATAGTACAGGGTGCCTTCGGAAACTTGGAAGTGCTTTGCACAAAATGTTGTTTGATGCAATGATAGTCTTTTACTTCAGAATCATGTAAGCACATGTAACCAATCAGTCATTCAGTTGTGAGCTTCATTAAATACCACTACGACAATATAGATTCCAAATGCCAATCTAATGCTTACTTAAAACCATTATCTGAGGAGATGACCGTGAATAGAGTTCTTCAATGGCATTCTTCAACGTCTGAATCATCTCGGAATGATTTACAATTTAGTACACCACTAATAAGCTCTGTGAAAATATTCCACCTCCGATCCTCTATGGGAGAAGTCTGAGCTTGCTCCGCTACCCACTTCAAATACTTCATTAAGTGAAACAATGGACATATCAATTCAAGATCAAAATGTATTTATAGAATGATGAGTATCAGTGACAATGGATACTGTGAGCAGCAAGAAAATGATCAGAAACATTAGTTAAAATCTGGAGATAATATGGTGACAGACCTCATAAGGGTTCTCGAGAGTATGTGTTCTGTGCTTTGGCATGTTTAACATAGTCATCTGCAGATTAAAATCGTCTACATCTGCCAGCATTTCTTCCTCAGATATCAGACACACTTTGCCCGATAACGCTCTTGCTATCCACTTCGATTGCAATTCTAACATGCCAAAAATTATTACCTGGTGATAGTAAAGAAAATGCATCAAATGCTGCATCCACATCCACATTTCATCAAAGAACAATAACTATCTGGAAAGTCATTTCTCTTGGGCAGAAACTAATGAAAATTCAGCAGGAAAGGCAGCTAACACAGTTCATGTGTATGAAGCAAAGCATACATACCTTTTTTACCAAACCAACAAACGAAAGTCGAGGGGCAAGCTTTGGGGGGAAGACATGCTTGTACAGTGGTCCAACACGGTTGTCATCAACAGTTACGATTCCATTTGTATTAAGAAATGGAAAATCATATATGTATCTGAATAAACGAAGAGACATCTTCAAAATATAGAGATAACCAAAGTGGTAAAACAAAACAAAAACTGCAGTACCCTGCTTTGATTCATATCATATCACAATCATGATGAACATAATACCCTGTGCAATGAAGAATTACATTAGCTTGAACACACGTTCCATCCTTAAATTCCACCGAGCCATCCTCCTTGGCCATGTTTAACTACAACAATGTGAACATAGTTTTCAAAAGAGTAGCACAAAAACAAATATGAGAAAGTCACTGCCCCACCTCAGGATGTCGCCAGATGTTATGATACTGATCAAGTTTCTGAAATTTGGCATTAGGGGATCTTGATGACAGATGAACTTCCTTAGCAACCTTTGAAATATCCACTGAGATATCGTTTCCACTAGGTCCTGCTCCAATTATAACTACCACCTATTTGAACTCCCAAAATATTACAAAACAGAATATATCAGTATAAGCACTTGAAATTCTGGTTAACGTGCTAAAGAAATCAACATTGGAGAAGACCTGGTCTTTAAATGGTTCAGGAACGCGGTAATTGTGGCTGTGCAATTGTTTTCCTGGCCAATTCTCAATACCTGCAAAGAGATGTCAGATGCGATAACAAATAATACAAAGCGGATCAGTGTATGTTAATCTCATGTGAAGTTGGATTAACCAATTTATTAAACCTTCTGTTCCAGTGTTCCTCCTCCCCCCCACCCCCCCC
>ONZK01000094.1:48901-69267 GCA_900322385.1 Pharnaceum exiguum | reverse complement strand
ATTGACAGAGCTGCAGAAATTATACATAATTCTATAAACCAAAAGGTAGTACAGATCAGGAGTATCAGCAAACGTAATGAGAATGATTCGAATCTTTGTGCAAATAAAAAAAAAGGGATGCAGATCAGTCACATCCAGCAAAATGATCATAAGTGATATACGTACCAGCTAGAGCCTTAACCAATTCATCTTCCGCTGCTCGTAATTGAGCTTTGAGCTTTCCAGTCTTCACTGCAGTTCAAATCAACAGACATATCATTCAGTTGTCCATGCGAACACAAATAAACGAACCAACAATGCAACAAAATTCAAATGAAGCTCTCCCCACAAGATCTATGCACCTTCTAACCAAACTAAATAGCAACATCTGTTTCCTAAAATATCTCCACCGTCATAAAAATCATACTTCTTTTATCCCTCAGTTTTCATTTTCACCACAATGCCATTACTTGTAGTCTAAGCGGAATATGGGGGGCTATAAGAAAGGCAAGTATGAACAAGAGGAAACCCGGAATCAAAATTTTTGGTGACAGAACCACTCCTATATTATCAAGTGAATTAACCAAAATTCTAGAGCCAAGCAAGACTGTCCTCGAGTTCTTGAGGATCTTCCACTTTCATCAAACACCAAGATACTTGACTACTGTTACTTCGACTCAGCTAGAAAGGTCACACGTACCTGCCTAGTATCCGACTCAGCAATTTTGTAATGGTAAATAATGAATTCACTAGTGTTAGTACCCACATTTAAGCATAAAGTGTCTCATAAGAGTACTCAAGTTGAAACGAATAGCCCGTCATGGTGTCACGGTTTCACCCATACATCATAGCTAAATTTGCATACTCAACGTACCCCAACTCCTCTCAAATTGTAGTGTCAATATATCATTTGCTATTTACTTGCAGTTATATTGCATCACAATTAGCATTACCCATCTTTCAGCATAAATTTTTTTTCATCATCATTCTCTCCACATCACACTCTACAGTCTCCTAAGGCCACATCACACTTCAGGGGATTAGTCAGGGATACCCATGTTATCCCCAAATAAAAAACACTCAAGGGTTTCAAATTTCTCAATCAAACCTTTCACTCAAATCCCACTTCTCCTCCAACCTCATCCATAAATTTTGAGAAGTACATCACCAAATATTCACCACCAAAATAAAAAACCCATGTTTTCTCCCCACAACTACCATCAAGGGGCTTTCAAAAAAAAAACTAACATCAAAGGTCTCAAATATCTCAACCAATTTCAACCAAAGATCAAATCTTTCACTACAACAACAACAACAACCGAGGGTAAATCCCCATTCAATGGGGTTCTCGGGCAGGATGTACGCAACCTTACCCCTGTTTAAGAAAACGAGAGAGGTTGTTTCCGAGATTGACCCATGCATTGCAACATTGAAGTATTGCCTTCCAATAACTTCACTAAAAATAAGAAGTGTTGGAAGGTTATGTAGCCATTTCGCTATAGTCCATAATCACCTAAAGCTCAAAGATCAAATCTTTCACTAAAATACACAAATCCCACAACTCTTTTCACCTCCCAACCACAAATCCTCAGCCTAAAATCACAAAGAACCCTCCTTAGACCTTAGACCTTAGTATTTATTCTCTCAAACAAAACATACAAAACTTGCACCTTTTTCTTTTTCTTTTCCTTCTCTTTTTCAAACATAATAAAGGGTTTCAAGTTTCAACTTATCTCAAACAAATCAAAGCTATACCCACCACCATAAAATTAAAAACCACAACAGATTATTACCCAAAACCCAAATTACACTACTACCAAACAGCAAAAACGAGAGAGAAATTCAAATTTAACAGAAAAAAGAAAAAGGGAAATAAGTAAATGAGCTGAGTGACACTGACACATATGTTAATATACATACCATGGTTAAGGCAGATATGATTGGCTTTTGAGTTAAGAGAATGCAAAGACCTAGCAAAAGAAGCGACGAACAAATCTGCCTTTTGCCTGCCAATTTGGGTCTCGTTTTCACATTGAAATCGAAGCTCCTGCATTTTGGACAGGGATAATGATGGTGGTGGTGGTGGGTTCTCCATCATTTGTGGTTTGATGAAATGTGAAGTGAAGAGGTGAGGTGAGGTGAGGTGAGGAGAGAGGGTGGAGTAGTAGCCCGCCAATGGAGTTTATGTTTGAGACTTTGAAATTGGAAACTAAATTGATTTGAGCTGAATTGAAATAGGATTGTTAAAATGGCTGTAATTTTTTATTTTTTTTGCAAAATTGACTGAAATAATCCCAACTCCCGTTTATTATCCAAAAATAACATCAACTTCAAATGTTGTTGGGAAATCCACACTTCAACCATTGTAACTAGACCCGGTAGAACTTTACCCGACACGAAATGATCCGAAAAACCTGGGTCATGAACACGAAAAATTTGACCAAACCCGAAACTGACCGAACCCGAAAAAACTGAGAAAATCTGGGTTTAACCCGAAACGACTCGTTTGTCCAATAAAAAATTCTAAAATGTACATTTTGCATTTCATTTATTGAAATATAATAAAATAATAATATTTTAAAAAAAAGTATTGAAAAAAAATAAATATTAATAAAATATTGATAAAATAATATATTTTTCGAACAAAACAAAATGTGCAAACCTGTTGGGTCAAGCCCTACCCAACCGGAACCCGACCTGAAAATCACAAACCGAAAATGACCGAACCCGAAAAAAACCGAACCCGAAATGACCGAACCCGAAACCCGACCGACCGACCCGATTACCAGGTCTAATTGTAACTCATAACTATTTAATTAAGGTTTACTAATGATATAAAAATTGTCCAAAAAAACAATCCTTCAATTTGAAGCTTAAAGAGACTATCAAATGAGATTTTTCTAATGACATAAAAGTTGTACCGCTTAAGCGAGGTCTTAAGTTCGAGTCTCATGCCCTCGTTGGGAGACTCACTCACCACAGTGAGGTGTGCAACTCGAATAGGGTCCGAATGTAGTCGATGTAAAGTTCCGATAAATTGAGCGGGCAATTAAAAAAATTTAGACTAAAAAAAAAAACTAAAAAAGTTGAAAAAAAAATTGGTCTAATTCTTATTTCACATTCCAATCTGTACTGGAGTTATTTCTTCAGTTTTTTTTTTTTTAGGGAAATTTCTTCAGTTTACTTATAATCTGCATTGTATTAGCATTTTTTTTTCTAGACATGTTTATTACTCAGTAGTTGTTAAGTTTTACACCTACGTTCCAAAATATGTTTACACTTCGTCTTTTCTCATGGCTGGTGGGAGGCTAGTTGTTGAGACTTTAGACCCCGCACATCCGTTTATTGTATACAGTGGAAAAGATCAAATGAAACTTTTCACAAGTCAACAACAGAGAACATCATATGCATAGGAATGTATAGGATATCAGGAAGGACAGAACATTCTGTAATGTATAGTTGAGGCCCCCCGTACGTCCGTACATTGTACCTCAGGGGTCTTGACTCTTGAAAGAGCTGGGTAGGTGTACGTAGAAAAAATCAAAGCTAGAGGTTTAAAATGAGTACTGTAATTACTTGTGAATTGTGCTCACTAATCAGTCAAGTTAATAACAACATAAACTTTGACAACGTGGCTCGATGGAACTAATAGCTTAAGTCACCCTAGATCAAAACACATTATCATGATATCTTCTGCCATAGAAACCAAAACAAACATATACTAAAGAAGGTGGTTTATAGAATGACTACTAGGCAAAGCATTGTGTTCGGCATCCTCATCCTCTTGATACCGATCACCGCACAAGCACTAACACTAGACCCTCAAGTTAGCTTCTTGCGCCTGATATGTTCTGGCGATGCAGTCCCCAAGGACGGCACATTTGCCAACGATCTCCTCTTCATTCTCAGCAATCTTGGGCAAATGGCCTTGGAGAAGTCCAAGCTCTTCGCAACAAACTCGACCGGGAAGGTTCCGGACCAGGTCAATGCGCTCTCCCTCTGCCGGCCTGACCTCTCAGTAGAATCCTGTCAAACGTGCGTGTGGCACGCATCTGAGGAGCTCCAAAAATGCCACTCTAAAGAAGGGGTTGTATGGTACGA
This sequence comes from Pharnaceum exiguum, assembly GCA_900322385.1. Taxonomy (NCBI): domain Eukaryota; kingdom Viridiplantae; phylum Streptophyta; class Magnoliopsida; order Caryophyllales; family Molluginaceae; genus Pharnaceum; species Pharnaceum exiguum. The sequence goes on along the minus strand of ONZK01000094.1, from coordinate 65,187 downwards.
CGAATGCATGGTCCGCTACTCGAACAAAACCATCTTTGCAACCGTGGATATTAAGGCACAGTTTTGGAGTTGGAGCTTAATCAACGTGACCCAACCGGACAATTTTCCAAGCCTGCTAAACGGAACCATGGAAAGCCTCATAGCTAAGGCAGTGACTTCGCCTGAAAAGAGTCCTGTTTTCGCTATGGGGAATACCAGCTTCACCTTGTTTGAGGGGTTGTACACGTTGGCATTGTGTACGCCTGACATAACTAGGTCCCAATGCGAACTTTGCTTACGGTCTGCATTGCAATTTATTCCTGGCTGTTGTGGTCGTTTGGCTCAGTGGACATCCGTTTTTTCACATAGCTGCCAGTTGAGATATGATACTGCGCCCTTCATCTCTGGATCTCCCACAAAGCCATGGCTCGCTTGATTCAGTTTGTTCTGCCTAGTCTTTGCCTCGGTATATGTAATCACTTTGGCTGTACTGTGATCTTTAGAGCGATTATTTTGCAAGTGTACGATGTATACTGATTGATATGATCTTGTTTTTGTAATGTAATACAAACACATTATAATATGTATCTTCCATGTACATACTTTGAAAGTCATACTATAATCTATGCATTTGTACATATAATGCACCAACTTATCAATTTCATTCAGTTCATCTTTACTGGAGCACTATTGATTTTTTTATTTTTTTGCTCACAATGGCGACCAATATTGATAGTATGTATAGTTTCGACATTAAGTGCAAGCAAGTATCAATACTTCACCCAAAAGAATGGATGCAGTCACAAAAGAGAAAAAGTATTCAGTAATTTAATGACCCACAGATGAAGATGAAGGCTTGGGATGCACACAAAGTTACTACTCCAACTTATGATATTTTGATTTGAAACACTATTCAATCTTCATCATCACTTCAATAGTGTATGTTCTCAAATGAGTCAAATCTCAATAAGCTCACAATATCACCAAAACAAACAAAAAAAAACAACTATCCCCCAACCTTATATAACTGCAGTTCAAAAGACCCTTGCCAAGATGTGGCAGATCGGCATAAGGATATAGTCATATATCTTTTAAGTGGTGATGAGGAGCCAACTATACTAGGGAGGATAATATGTCCCGACAAAGAAGAAATAATATTAGTTGCCACTTGCCACGATTGACATTCTTCAAATTCAAGCTTAAATGGATATTAATATGATACATATATGAATATTTCTACTAGCTAGCTTGTGCTTTAAGGACACAAGCAGAAGAACTTCATACCAGTCCATCAACTTAATAATGTTTTGTAAAATCATATAAAAGCTTTTATTAGTCTTGCCTCTTAAAGTCTGCATCATTATCCTGCTGGCAAGAGCTGTTTGTCTTCGTACTAAAAAGTACTACGGATCTGTATACTTAATTAATCAATTGGAAAGCCTTGTCAAATGTCAATACTTTTACAAATTGAACTGTTCAAAGAAAAAAAAATGAAGAATGAGTGGCCGATTCCAGCTCATTTTGCTCACTATGATTATATGGTACGATACAGTTCATGGTTCAAGTGTATGCAGTCAAGTACAATTTCAGCAGGACATCAGTACGGAGTCATATTTAGCTACATCAACCTAGCAAGCTTCAATGGCGCTTATCTTCCTAGTACACCTTTTCTTCTTCTTCTATACACCAGTTTTCTCTCAATTCCACTTGAATGTCGCCAATTGTGCGGACGGACGTGGAAACTATAAACCAAATAGCACGTACCAGAACAACCTTCACACCCTTCTCGGCACCCTTGAAACGAGCTATACACCGTTCATCCTTGGCTTCGACCATGACGAACTCTTTGATTTAGATAACACCGTCTATATGCTCTACAATTGCAGAGGAGATCTCACCGCACAAGAGTGCCACAATTGCGTTAGAGACGCTGCCAAAATTATTGTGATGAGATGCCCAACCCAGAAAGAAGCAATCGTGTGGTACCAAGAGTGCATGTTAAGGTATGCAAATAGGAATATAGACTATTTGAAAGAGGAAGGCACACCCTATTGCGTTTACAATTACGCAAATGTGTCCGGCGATCCAAGACAGTTTGGTGAAGTGCTTGTTGGGACTATGCACAATTTGATACAGCAAGCAGCGTATAATAAGTCAACGATTGGTTACGCTGCAGGAGAAGGCAATTTCACTACCCAAGATAAGGTGTATTGCTATGCGCAATGCACTCCTGATATTCTAGGCGGTCTTTGTGAGAGATGCCTACTGGCCTCCCTTCGCTCCATGGCAGGGGTTTGTGGGACGAACAGATTGTCCATTGACGTTATGAGTCCGAGCTGTCGACTTCGCTATGATACTTCACCTTTCATTGGGACTGGCCTAGCGCCAATGCCACGACCTGCAACAAATTCTACACTGCCATCACCACCTATGAAAGGTGATATTGTGTTGCTTTTGGCTATTTGTTAAAAAGCTGTTTAGGCCAGGCTATACGGTCAAATTAATAATTTCATAAATAAAGGGCAGCCACATCCTTAAGGATGTTAACTTGGTACCCCGGCCTGTTTGTATACAATGTGCACATTCTTTCAAATCAACTTCACAAACAAATTAAAGCGAAATTGATTAAGAGCTAACAAAGTGCATTTCATAGCTTGCTTGTTGCTTGACATTTTAACAAATCTTCGAAGTAAAATTCTTATTTTGCAGGAGAATCTACCGCAAGAGTACTGATGGGGTCATGTAACTTATTGATTCTTGGTTTTGTGATGGCAGTCAACATGTTCGTTATTGTGTCCACTTAAGTTATTTGATAAGCCTAAAAATTTATTGATGGATGCTATATATGTTTCGAATTCTCCGAAACCTAAATTCCTACTTAGCACTTCGAGAGCCTAACGCCAATTTGTCATATATACACAACAGATATGATATACTGTATAGCACTCTATATGACTGATTGACTGTACAAAATAAGCGTCTTTTAAAGATAACAACGCAAAATGGATATGAAAACCTTTCAATACTTATTTTTGGTGAAGTTGTTGGAAGTTAATACTTCGATGCAGCAATTGGTCAATTTCGGAAACAACCTCTCTGTTTTCTTAAACATGAGTAAGGTTGCGTACATCCTGACCCGAGTACCCCCATTTAATGAGGATTTACACTCGATTATTGTTGTTGTTGTAACGTTTGTATTGCCTTCATTCATTGATCTCTACTTTAGTAATTGGAGCGTGGTGATAATTAAGTTAACTATAGGAAATTGATCAAGTAAAGCTGTTAGTTTGGACATTGGACCAAATCTAGCTTGTATGTTTTTTTTTTTTTTGAGAAATATAAATAAATGCATCTGTGTAACCCTTTGCAATCAAGAACCACATGTGGGCCAAATTAAGGCTGGTCCATACATGGGCCTTATTTCGTCAATCTAAAACACAAAAATTTCAAGTTAGCAGCAAGCGAGACACAGGCCCATAGCCCACGTATGAGCGTCGCTGTTAATTGCACAGGCGAAGTTAACTTTTCTCACATCGCCAGTTTGGAGGCGTTTGTTAGACTTTATAGACTTCCGAGTCACTGCTAAATTCGTCCCTTCGGTGACATTCGATAAAATTGGAACGATACAGCATAAATCGAGAAACGGTCCAAAAATTTTTGGGATTTTTTTGCCCTTTCTCCTTCTTTCATCATTGACATTTTTGCCCTTCCCTGAAGTTTATTGCTTACTGTCTCTCTTATTCTAGCTTCACTGCTTGACCCCTGCGCAGCCTTGTTGCTTACACCTCTTGATTCTGACTTGTAGAAACATCCATGGAACTTAATCAAATTGGAATCCTATCACCCTTCTCGGTTTTGTTTCTAGCTAGAGCAAAGATGCGGACATGCATCAGATTATAAGCAAATGAAGCTTCTCACAAGTTAATAAAATAGAAGTACGGAACATCCAGATAGCTTTCAAACTTTGCTTCAGTTTGGCCGGGTAATTGATGAGAGACATGACACCGTGTTGTGCGATAGATGAACACATTGTCCATATTTACTATATTTGCGGAGTAGCACTTGAGAATCCCGGCCAGTTGTCATGCAAGCTTAACATAAAGATAGAAGCTTTCATTTGCACTCTCAACTGATCGAATTAATGAAATGATGAACTTGTTGGGTTGCCAGTTGCCACAATATTGATGTCCATAGAAATTCTTTATCCAATTTATTCGTAAGATCTTAGAATTCAATATTCCTATCGAGAACGATTATTTGCTGCTACCGCTTCTGTACGTGATCAACATGTAGTTACTAATACAATCGGTGATACGGAGTAACATACATATAGTTTCCCCTTGAGATAGATTAGATAGTCACGTTGACAAGGCATTTAGTAGCTACTTGTGTCGTTGTTAACAAATGTGAATCAAGTGGACATCACATTCGAGATCGAGCTACACAACTTGAGTCCATTGATCACATAAAAAGGGCTTAGGATGGTTACGTTAATTAAAATCCACATACTTGTCCCTTATATTAGGGATTCGACTCCCATGATGTTTGTTCAATTTGCAGCATACGAGTGACAGAGTGAAGTCTCACATTTATATACTGGAGTACTTTATTATTATAAGTGAACGGCTTTCACTGGGATTTACAAAGTTCTTTGGAATTGTGCGCTTAAAATGGTTAGCTTTTGGAGACATTCTTGGAAAAGTGATATCGTCCTGTCTCTAAGGCTAAGTTCAAACATTGAATCTGCTGCACTGGTATAATACTTCGTAATTGTTTAGTTTTCAATTCACTCTTGATGGCAATTTTAACTATTAATTCAACCCAACAAGGCAACAAATATAGGTTAATAAAATTTATAAAAGACCATATTTTTAATGTATATAGTTAACTCAATATAAAATCTGAGTGTATAATTTTTTGTTGTAGCTCACTTTAGATTTTGACAGACCGGGAGTAGTCAAACTTGACCTTAAAAGCAAAATGAACAATTAAATTAATTTGAGAGAAATTAGTATTATTATACTTATGTAAATTAAGTGAAAGTGTGAAACACAAATCTATTATATATCTTCTCTCACACAATATAGTGCAAAGGGACAACGGGAGTTCAAGGTGATTAAGGCCATGTTCTTTACAACTTATGTTTAGTTTACTTTAGTTCAGATTTTCGCAGTTTAGCTAGTACATTGCAAACGTAAAAGATTTTGATCCCGATATCTATTTGTAATTATTAGTATATATCAATGACAATGTCTCAACATATATAGTTTCACAAACGATACAATAATGTTACGATGATAATTAAGTTTTGATAAGTAATTTAGACATTTAGTGTCAAAACAATAACAGAACAGTAAAGTTAAAATCTAATCTAACATGATATGCTCTAAGTTATGTGGGGATTCTAGAACAGCAGAACTTACTGACTCACCAGCAGCTATTTTTTCAGGAAAAGATAGATATATCATTTGTAATTTTTCATTGACTTTTGGTTCGTTGACCTAATCTTTGGGATTTTCCGTTGTGCAACAACGTCCTGGAAATGTTGCTACATTTCGGTAGCACCTGTAATTCTTTGGGTGTTTTTTTTCTTTTTACAATGACCAGTGAATGAAAGTATTTCACAGCTACTCTCTCAAAAAAGAAAGTATTTTATAGCTACAGACTACAGGTCAGGCTACAATACCTTTTACAATTACAACACTTAACAGTAATACCAAATTCAACAAATAATTTGAGAGGAGTGTTAGCTCAAATGTTAAAAATTATGTCTTCAATTAACTTTTAAAATTACCTTCGTATGCCTTCGTTCCCAAGGAAAAAATGTGTTCAATTCAATCAGAATTTGGCTGGCAAATAGAAGTCCATGACTTAACTAGTTATAGTAATCAAATTAAATTGAAGGAGTAATTTGCTGTGTTAGAAGAATATCAAAATCGAAATTCAGAATATGCATGAACACTATTGGCCCAAATTGAGAAAGAAGACATCTACAGATATATATGTACATGTATATGATGATCAGTGTTTTAATTTATGGCAAAAATAGTGAGGACAATTTTTATTTTTTTTTATCAGGCAAGGAGGGACTCCCTTTTTGAACGTGTCTAAAAGACACCTCCTAACGCACGACCTCAGGTATTTTTGAAATTAATTCCAGTAAGTGTTCCCCAAGAGGTTTGAACAATATTAGTAGCTAGCTAGTAGATATACGGTTCCATGCATACAAGTTTCATGTAGTCGATCTGTAGACCACATTATATATTACGTAAAAGCATGCATACAAGTTTTATGAGAGTATTAGATGCACGCAATGTCGTAATGATGTATTACGTACTGATCAAATATCGTCGTCGTTTAATTAATGACAATCAGTTATCAGACAATGCTTGATGAAAGGATCGGGTAAACTAGCCTGAGTGGAACCCTTCATGCCACTAAGACATAACTGCCTCCACACTAACCGCATAATAGAAATAACTGATTCATAAATTTTCTTGCACTTTGCATGAACACTCAGCTCAAATTAGACGTGCACGGCATAATGCATGTGTTTTCCATTAATCCGAAATTAGCACTGATTAATTAACTACTACTTCAAAGTGTCATTAAGACACCCTTCAAATTAAAGTGTATATCTTTTCCAATTATTAGAATATATGCGTTTGACGTTATAGTTGACTGGAGCGAGTAAACTAGCTAGAAGGAAGTTCTACGAATCATGCATGCTCTATGTAGAATTGTAGATGGATATACAAGCTCCAAGCACTAATAACGTAACAGAGAATACATGCCATCGGCCCATCGCGATCGATGAAGAAGATGAGATGAAAAAGGGAAAAAATGAAGCAATTACATATCACATAATACATATGCCTGATATCTACAATGATATAATAGAAGTATAATCTCGATTACAGTTAATTTAATTAAAGACACATTCTCTCCAAAAAAGGACGTTATATATCATGTACAATAATTTCGTTCTGCAGCTTCATATATGTGATTAGTTAAGGCCTCAAGATCATATGACGAGACTTTCCTAGCTATTTAAGCTAATATCAGGTTCCCGTTTCTCCGAGGTTCTGAGAAACCTAGATTAGACCAAAGTGGGAGAAGGATTGAAAAAAAAAATGATTCCATGAGAAAGAATCAAATTTTGATATTAAATTTTCAAAAGAAACGACGTGCCTTAGCTAGTTGTGAGTAGGAGGGTGAACTTTAGGTGGTGCATAATCTAGATTGAAACCTGTTTCCGGAAACCCTTTCTTTTTTCTTGGCACCCTCCATGAAACGACTTTATGGAACTTATTGCTCTTCTTGAGAAGTTGCGAACCCTTAGTGTGTGGTACGATCTGTCCATTGTGGTTTTTAAGTTGCTCATCCTTTTGATGATGATGATGATGATGATATTTGCTCTTTACTTTCAGCTTATTGTCTTTGGCTACTTCCGACAATGTGGCTTCTGATGTTGGTATGGCGTTCTTTTTCGATACTTCCACCATCTTAGGGTTCTGTAGAAAGACAAGTCAATGAGAAAAATGAGAATATATATGATTAATAAACTACAAGCTAAGATTCAACCATATAAGATATAATTATATATATACATGCAACGAGCAGACGAGCTTATGTATTATAACGTATGCCATATATCATATGATCATATCCCCCATCCATGAAATCGATTTGACTGCACTAGCTAGGTCTTCTAAAGGAAGGTAGAAAAAAGGAAAGAAAGAGTGAAAACCTGAAGGAACTAGCTCATCAAGTAAAAAGTGATTTTTTTTTTGAGGGAAAAGTAAAAAGTGATTAGTTGATGATACGTACAATTATTCATAATGAATCATAAAACTTTTTGGCAGATCATTTAAAGGCTCCCATTTTAGCTAATTATACAACCAAATCACTGATCTTTCAATTAAACCTAGCTCCAAATTCTAACTAATAGCTTTTGCAATCTTAGCATCTCTCAATAGCTAGCATGCACATATAAGCTCAACCCAAAACTACTTGTTAATTGATACGTAAAATTACACTAACGAGATGGCAATTGATGTGGTATTACAAAACAAAGCTGACTATATGTTGATTCAAAGGAGTATAGTATACGTATTAGTATTTTGGATAGCATTAGTCCATTACATGAGTGTAACCTTTTACCCTAAGATGCCAAATCAACACCTTTCTTTGCATGTTGAACGCACTAATAACTTATTACTACAATAAAACAGATCTATGGACTCATGCATATATAAACAAACCTTTATATGAGTATGAGATGTTCCATTCTGAGGCAGTTTATTGACGAATCCAATATCGCGAGCAATGCTAGATGTACACAAGGAAAGTAGGCATAGAGTGCAAAGAACAATACAGGAGAAGATTGACATGCTAGATGATGTGATGAAAGAGTAGCAAGCGAGACTTCCTAGCTATGAGAATAGAAGTTGAGAAGTGACGGTATAAGTAGTACTGCCAGTGGAAGTAGCTAGCTAAAAGAAACAGGTGAAAATGACAATCATTAAATGAAGGCCTAATTGTGTATATAGGAAATCAAAGTATTAAAGATGTTGATCGATTTGAAGAACATGCTGAAGTGTGGGTGGACTCCCTTGTGTCTTCCTGCTTCCTTTGCATAGCAATCATACAATTAATATAAGTGAAAAGAGTGTAAGATTGCAAAATGATGAGAGAGAGTGGAATAGAGAAGAAAGAGAAGCAACTTTGAGGCTTCCATTGCTAGATATATGCGCAAGCAAAAGGGGGAGAATAGTAAAGCTGTTTGAAAGACGGCAAAATAATGCCAAAAGAAAGATTTTCTCGTTTCAGTGAAAAGTGAGTAGTATGATAATCAAAGAAATATGAGAAGTAGGGTCAAAAGCAAAAAATTAAAGTTGGCTTAGCATGTCCTAGCTTAGTGTTTGTTTATTACCGATGCAGGGTAATTGGCTTTAAATTAAGATTGTCCATACACCATAATATAAAGTCCGTAGATCTGAATATTTGCATGGGATTTTCAGTTGATTTCCTTGTTTCTTGTTATTTTAGCCCCTTAAGACCTCGAATTGCTTCAAATGGGACTATTATATGCGATAATGCATGCGAAAAGTGGATGCAGGGGCAAGATATATGATCGAAGACTACAAAAGCTTGTACTTCTCCGCGTCTCAGCTAGCTAAATCATCATGTGATAACCCTGTTTGGTCTTTTGGTACTGGAGAATGAGTGGAAATATGATATATCTTGTGCGGTTGGTTGAATTAAATACCTCCCTCTAAAGTATTGATCACTTAATATCACTATAATATACAATTTTCTTTTATTAACAAGTCTTTGGTACATCGAGTGAAATTATGACTAAACTAATAAAAGTACTGATTAACTATATTTAAAAGGTGATTAATAATATATGTTGAAGGTTTATAAAAAAACATATGGTGTAAAACCACACCGTGTGCACCAAAATAATTTTCTTTTAGTATGACAAAAACTAATCTTATAATATTAGACGATATTTATTCAGGATTTACGTACCGTGGACCTCTATTATTTATTAGTTTAGTTTAATTGACTACTTGCTAGTGTAATTAGAATCACTTGAATCTGTATTACTTACAAGCAATAATAAGCAATATAGATGTATGTCACATTATTGGATTACATATACCCCAAAACTATATTCAAGATATATGAGTCATATACAATGAAGATTTACTCCCTACTCGTATGTTGTATCATCTTTCATCTTTTAAGCTAAAATTAATTTTCTTTAAAATTTGCACAATTTTTAGGATGGAAGATATCATTGAAACGGAGGGATTGTACCGCATCCACTACCTCTTAGATTTTGTTTGAGATGTATTGTGGAAACTTGATCTTGGAATTCTAACATTACATTCTTATAGTTAACTAAAACATTTAAATATTGTTACATCTATGGCAAGGTACGTGTCTATACCGATACTAATGTTTGAGAATTGAGATGATTTATCGTAGAAGAAAAAAACAATTGTGTAATGCACTAATGCTGTACACTTGAACCAATTCTTAGATCGACATGGCCGTAAATGATGACATAATATTGATACGGTTGATATATAAAGTAGTATCACTAAAGTTTCTAACAAGTTTTGAAATTCGCCCGTATTCATCTGGCCCAATTATCATTTATCAGTACTCGAGTTGACTATTTGTTGCAGCTAGTCCTCATGTACAGAATGTTTGGTGATATTTATGATCGAGGAGACTTTTCTGTTTTAGAAAATAGGAACAACAAATGCCAATTGCAAAGACAAATATACAACCTTGTCGTGCGATATTGCTTCCTAACTCTCGCCCGAACATGGCATATGCAACATGCAAAATGAAAGATTAGAGAATTCAGCTAATAATATATCATTGTCAACAAATATACACATTGACTTAGCAAAATCAACATCCATTGGGACCCTGTTGTCCAATTTGGATAAGCCACTGTTGGGCCTACAACGAGTCGTTTCCATGGGTATGGCCGTATGGAGAAAGAGAGCATACTCCATAGACCATAGGCAGTCCAGGGAAGGGGGGAAACTGTCCCAACTCCCAAGTACCATCTTTCATACTTACAAAAAAGGACAAATGTTGGTTTACAACCCCAGACCGGAAAGAGCGGCCACGTGGCAGACACCCATGTGAGACAATCTAGCGCGACGTGGAAAGGCCCCATTCGGGCCGCAAACTCACATGTCCTTTTGCTTTTGTACCCATGGGCCCAACATAAACATGTTTACCCAGAATAATTTTTACTTTTTAAAAAAAACTAATCGGAGTAAGATGAGTAGGAATTGGATCATCCTGAGACTCAGAGAAAATCTTCCATCATATTATGTTGAAGAATTGGATCAAACTCCGTTAACCAAGATGCATCTCAATTAAAATTCTCTTCTAATAGGTTGGATTTGTTTGGGAGTTAATAGTTAGTAACAGTAGCAGTTAGTAGTTAGTATGAGCAATTAGCAATTAGCAGGTGTATTTTTTTTTGTGTAAATTGTTTGGTATATTTAATGGCCCTGTTTGGTTGTGATCTCCTTGGCTGGTTTGATCAAAAAATCAACTGAATGTGTTTGTTAAATAGCTGGTCCAGCTAGTTTAATCAGCCCAACCAGCTACAAAACAACAAGTTGCTCTTTCCCAACTGATTCACATCAACTGGAAAAACCAGCTAACAAATCCAGCTAACAAATCCAGCTACCAGTTACCAACTCTGGTTAATTGCCAAATAGAAATGTTAGCCGTTAGCATTTATCAAGGTAAAATATCAAAGGTATGAAAATGCTATCATGAAAGATGTCAATAGAATTTTGCTAAAGAGTAGTTTTAATAAAAAATGTTGATATCACCAAACAAGGGGAAGAGAAGTTTTGAGTAGTTAAAAACTTTTACAACATTAAAATGCTAACTACTCTTTAATACTACTAAATACGAAACAAGGCCGTTGTATGTGTCAATTATCCAATCCATTGCTCTATTGTCCTCATTGTAGACATGCTTAATCACAAGTTCACACATTGAAATGAATTGCTACATAAGAACTTGAATGTCTTGAATAATGTTTGCAATCTTCCATGGTTGAATAATGCTTGCAATTCCGTTTTAAATAATAAGCAGAAGTATTAATTATTTTGAAATAACTTTACTGTAATATCGTACTCCTTAGAATTGAGAAGCGATTATGGGCTTGCGATCAAGCCCAAAACTGGCGGCGAGACAGTAACAATTCCCGAGAGAGGGTGGGATTCGGGCTGGGCCGTAGAGGCGTTGACAAAGATGTAAGGCTGAATTGTCGGACTAGAGCATAACAACCAGTTTGCCTCCGCAATGCCTTTGTCCCCACGTTCGCTTCTAACATTTCTCACAATTTCACGATTACTTCCACTCGTTCTTTATAACTCCGTACAGTTTTATTACTAGTATATCTCGGTAGCTGGCCAAAAACAACACAAATAACAACAACAATCGAGTCTATTATTTGGGGATGTTCGGGATCAGGATGTAATAACTTTCAATTTATCAAAAATATATGGTATTGAAAGATTTTCTTAGCTACTTAGTTATATTATATAATCACCTAAAGATGAAAAATAGAGCTAATTCATTCAATTTCATAAACACATGACCTAACAGTTGGGAAAAAAAAAACAGACTATACAACTAACAAGCATGGAACAAATACAAATACTCCGATGAAACTAGAGTGTGTGTGGTACTATCATAACTCATAATCAGTTGTGCTTGTGCACTTGAGCTCAATCTGCTCATATTCCATAACATCTTACACCATTGATTAACAATGGTATAAGATCTTATGAAATAAGGGATTTTTAAAATTAAATGGATATATCCATCTTATCAATCTGATATAGAGCGGGTTTAGATAAAGAATTTTTTAATTAAATGGTATGGAGCGGGTTGAATATGTATAATAAGTTTTCATCCATGTAACAATTTAACTGATATCTGTTAATTTTTAACAATAATTTATATAAATAAAAGCAATTAATTACAATTTGCTAATGAAATACTCTCTCTCTCTTTCTTCTTTTGGGTTGCCTTATTGGGCTAGTTTTTTAAGTTTTGAGTTTCTATTTCTGGTCAGTGCCTTGTGCAAAATGACATTATTAGCCCCCAATTTCCTCTCTCACGAGTCACTACATTCACACTTGGGGGTTTCTTATTTAATTTTTTTGATGGCATGCTTTCTTATTTATTTTTTTTGATGGTAGGGTTTCTTAATTTGTGTGATAAAGTGAACCAAAAGAAAAAAAAACTTAGGAAAATATTTTCATTAAAATTTGTTGTCGAGTTAATGTTATTTACAATTATTAGGATGTGTTTTAATCGGTTAAAATGATTTGAACTGAACTAAAAAAACTAAACTAAACTAAAAAAAATTTAAGACATTTAAAATAATACTTAAAACTAAACTAACTGAACTNNNNAAATAAAATAAACTGAAAAAAACTAAACCGTTAGACGAACAAAAAACTGTGGAGTTGTAGTACCATACTACCATAGTACCATACTACCATGTACGCCACCCGCTTGTACTCACCCAAAAAAATAAATTGCGCCAAAATAAACTAACCATAACCAACAAAACAAAACCAAATAAACCCCAACAACCAAAAACTCACAAAACCCTACCGCCAAAAAAACAAAAAACAAAACCACCCAATTAACAATGCCAAAAGACGAACCCACCAACAGTGACCCACAAACCCCCGAAAATGATATCATCTCAAATCCATCATCACCATCATCATCAGAACAAGATGAACAAAAGAACCCAGAAGATGCAGGGGCAGAGTATGAGAAAGAGAGGCAAGTTAGGCTAGCAGAGAACAAGGCAAGGATGGAGGCACTGGGTTTGCACAAAATGGCGAATAGTTTAATGGGTAGTGCTCAAAGTTCGGGAGAGAGAAGGGGGTTAAGGGAAATGAAAAGGGTTGGGAGGAAAAGTGAAAAGAATGATGATGATGATGAGTATATGCCTAATAATGATGAGGAGGAGGATGAAGAGGAGGGTGATGACGTGGGTGGGGAGAGTTCTGGTGAGGAGTATGGGTTGGTGAGCGGTAAGGGGAGGAAGGCTAAGGCACGGTCAATTAAGGTATATTTTTTTTTAAATTTAAATGTATTGTATTCTTTTTGGGCTCAATTTTTGGGCCCGTTGTTTAGAGTTGAATTGAGCCGAACTGAACTGTACTGAACTGAAATGGCGGGGAAAATGAGTGTGGAAGGGAAAAGAGTTTTTAGTATTGACTGTAGGGAAAAGTCTTAGCTTTGATCTTTTTATGAAAGAGTAGTATTGGTTGGCTCATTTGGTTTGGCATTTTGTTATGAGATTGGTGAGTGTTTGAGTGACATTTGGATTTATAAGAAATTGACTAATTGAGAACGTGTTTTGTACAATTATGTGTTGATGATTGAGTCTCTATTGTGAGGATGGAGCATTAGTTAAATGAATAGTGTGCGAGAAAGTACATGTGAGCAACTTAGAGATAATCCAGTACGACTGCGTATTGTTTCTCTAGTCCGTACCCCAGTGCTGTTTTGTTTGTGACAATTTGGTGTAGAAGAACTTCGGGATAGGAAGAGTGACATTGTGTATATTGCTGTCGTTTTGAAGTACCTCACTGGATGTGATTGAGGAGAAGTTTGTAGAAAGTGAGTTTCTCATAAGGCTGTCACAAGTTAATATGGGATTGTGTGATTTATTTGTATGGTCTTATATCTATTTGGACATAGGTGAGAAAAGCTTGACATAGTCGAGCCTTCTGCTGGATTGAACACGAAAAAATTGAAATTCTTGAAACGTTGACACGAGAAGCGTGTGTAACTTATTTGTTTTCTTTCCTATTTGAGATAAAGAATGCCACGCCAAGGTCTGGCAAAAAAGTTTCGGTTCAGAAGCTCATGGATGTTTCAGATGTAATGGATGAAGATGAAGCTTTGATGCGGGTACACTTTCTTCGTTTGTAATTGTTGACTGCATCTTGCTGTTGCAGATTTCTTGTGGTAATAATTCAAAGTGCAATCGGGTGAACTGATGAATTTAAGGATCTTTTTATTTGCATATGTATCTGAACAGGCTATTGCTCTTTCTCTACAAGACTCCGAAGGAGTTCCAGATATTCATCATTGTGGATCTTCTGAGGGGTCAGCTGCACAACCTTCAAGTGTTAATGTGAAGGCACGTGATAAAGTTTCAGAAGAAAATTCTGGGAGGAAAAAGCGAAAAACAGTAAGTTTTTTATATTGAGGAGACGAGTGAACTCCAGTTTGACTGGCAGTATCTGATCTTTTTCTCCTCCGTTCTTACCGTGGCAGTTCCCCAATCGTACACAAATGACCGAGGACGGCGTGGTTATTCACTTCTGTCAGTTTGATGGTAATTTCTTATTCCTGGTTGTAGCGGACGTTGTTGCAACTTGCAAGTGGTGTACTTCTTTTATATGGAGTGAATGTGAATTTTGATGGTGATGTTAAGTTCCATACAAATATCTTTTTTTTTTTTATTACTCATGTGAAGGTCTATCAATATGGTCAATTTCCTTTGGACTACTTGCTATTTGTCCTCACTCATTAGCATGATTATCAGTGTCCTCTTGCTACTGTGCAGTAATTGTTCAGTCTTTTTATTGTAATGTCGATCGGTGCCTTCTAGAATTCTTCAGATGCTTTTGGTGCCAGTATGCCGCCTAAATGCTTGCTTGGCGTTTTTGAGCATCCTGTAGGCCTGTGTTGCCTTTTCTTTCCCAAGATAGTTGTTGTACTTTTTGCGTAGCCGGAATATTCGCCAGATTGTGAAATGACAGCATAGGTTGAAGAGGAATGTCGATGTCAATTTAGAACAGCATTATTTTTTGACAAAACAAATGGGACTATAATATAGTAAAAAAAACATGGAGTATTAATAAAATGACATGTTTGGAATTGAAAGAATTGACACCCCTACCTGGCGGCTGGCGCTACCAGCTCGAATGCTCTAACCTAGTGACGTTTGAGGGTATATAGGTTGATCCACATGAAGTTAAAGATGATCTTTGACAACAATTAAGTTAATACTAAATTAAGTAGTTATTCTACCCACAATGATCAACTTTAGAAAAAAGAAGAGGATTTTACCTTGGTTGGTTGGATTATTCGTCACTCAAATCACTTTGATATGCAGAGGTTGGAAAGGGGAGCATAACATTTAGAGATGTGCTACGGATGGCTACTACTCATGATTTTACGTGGACAGACAAGGAGATTGCTGATATGATTCGTTGCTTTGATACCGATAACGATGGAAAGGTCTGTATTTGCTTTCTGAGTTGTTGAGTTTGTGGCATGCAAGAGTGGAGGGGCTTGCTGTAACTTCCTGGAAGACTTCTTAAACTTTTTGTTATCATGTATCTATAGATCATATCAGCATATTTGATTTTCTGATCAATTTTACTTCGGAAACAAAGGCTTAATTGTCTCCACACTCCACAGTCTAGATAAGTCTCTCCCACTATGGCAATATTAACTACAACTGCATTAACAGTTATTTCAAGTTTTATTTTAAAATACAAATTATCCTTCTAGCAGGCTTTCTAGAACTAAGCCATAAACTAGTTGAGCTGTTTTGCTCAGATAGCATGACTTCTGATGTTCTTACCGCGGTTAAAACTTCTCTTCGAGTCAGACAAGGTCATAAAAGAGTGTATCTGGAGTATGGGACTATGCGTGGAAAAATGAACAGTGGTGTTATTTGTTTGGGGGGGGGGGGGGGGGGG
>ONZK01000094.1:17776-36544 GCA_900322385.1 Pharnaceum exiguum | reverse complement strand
AAACTAAACGAAAAAATTAGGTTAGATGGAGTTTTCACTTTTGAGTCACAATAAACAGCACGCGTGGACACAAAATTCTACTTATCAGAGTGACCTTGAAAGCAACAAAGTCTTCGGTTGGATTAGTCAGCTGGATGATACGGGTTGAGGTCTTGTTCAACTCAGCTGTAAGTTATCAGGGGGAAAAAATAATATAGTCAGAATCTGCATGATAAGATGAGATTGGAAAATGAAAGGAATTACTAGACACATGAATACAATGGAATTCAAGTTGTTCTGGGTTAATGCTTAGAAGATCTTCCAGGCTTCTTTCGCCTTCTTCCACCTGGACATCAGATACAATTTAGAAAATAAGTGATCCATATGAAACCTATATATTTCTCACCATTTGTTCATGCATACTCACAATTGGCCGATTTGGATTTGGTGGCAAAACAAAACTGACTTTCAACTTGTGCTCTTCAATATATTTTCCGGATTGCTTCTGAAACTGCAAATAAGAATAACCCAATGCGAAATTTTCGATTTTCATACAAGCACAAACTTGAATGGATTTCCCATCACCCTGCTATATTTCTCATATAGTCTCTATTTTCACACCATTCCTTCATTTTGTTAGTAATGTTTGATTTATAAAGGTTATAACACAGAATTTCAGAAAGGTTATTACCATATCAGGAGTAATATCATTGTTGGTAGCTCCAACATTAGTACACACGCTCTGGATAAGAAATTTGTCCTTGCATCTCATGCCATCTGCTGCTATCCTCTAGCGCATCCACTATATACCATACGAATTACCAGGCCATCAGTATATATAGTAACCGTAGGTGAAACATGATCTTGTTAGTAAAGTCTCATCTTTTGACCCTTCTGATAGTAGAGCTAAATTTGTTGTATTTAACCTGTATTCAAGTATCTACAGTAGGCTGAATGCCTGGCTGTCCATAACTCTATAATGTAAAATGCAGAGGTTATTTGGTCAATTACTGTATAAATACATATATTTACCACTACGTAGTTGTTTACCATGTAAATTTTCATCCTTTTGACCCTCAGATGAACTCGCCACATGACGACAGTCCTAATGATATTCAGTCAAAATATGAGATTGACGAGGTCAAAAAATTGGTTGTGTGATTTTTTTTCTTCCCTCTGACATATTATCGAAAATCACCTAATGATCAACCAGAAATGAACTAAAGCTAGAGGAGAGCAAACCTAATACATCGCAAGTTGTGTGTGGCAGTAGAATTCCAGTATTAGGCTTCACCCTGTACTTTTTTGGTTTTGTTGTCTTCACCTGGAAAAAACAAAAAACATAAATACCAAGAACTAGAATATACTCTCATTAAAGATCAACTATTAAGCAATTCAACAATAGTCATTTGTATAGCTAAAGATGGTACCTTGAAAGCAACCCAGTTGCCACTTTTATTGGTAAATCGCAGGGTGGTGCTAAAAATCCTCCACTTCAACTTAACTGTACATTAGAAGGAAAAAAATGTGTTTGGAATTTGGATGACATTGTGTTACTTCGAAATTAGTCTTTAGTATGATAGTTCTGATCTCTGATAAAGTTTTCATATAGGCAAGTACACTGAAACTGAAGTTCTCCGGGTTCAATGACAAGTGATTCAGAGCATTTCTGATGATCGTAGGCCGCCTGACTGAAAGATGTAGGGTCATATATGTAAATGTTCTCCAGGTTGTTCTGGATGATTGGAGCCTGCAAAAGATGTTCATTACACGCTAAATGATCCAAATAATGATGATGCTGACATACTGCAAAACAGCACATCCATGTAGTTTCAATGGGTCATATACTCACAGCAGAAGGCTCGAATGGTCGAATTATAACACAACCAAGTTTCCCCCGCGCAGTTCGAGAAACTAGTTCCGGAAGCAAAACATAGATCAACTTGCTCCCTTTAATAAGTGAATGATCCTCCTTAAACTGCAAACAGATCATCAGCAAATAAACTTGATAGTCAATACAACGCTTCACTCACCACAAAGCTGACTCATTGTAATAATTCAATCCCCTTTTCAGAATGCCATTTGGTAACTGTAATTTATTGATAATGCAAATTCTATATGCTATAGAAGAGCTAAATTAACCGATGAAAAAAAATATGCAGATTCGATCATATGGCTAGTTAAATGAAAAAAAAAAATGTTTTCTACCATGTGTTGTCTCATGTCTGACAAAACTGTATTGTTCCACCTCTTTACTGACATGCTGTCAATTGCCACAATGTCTTTCCAATTTTTCTACCAGCTAACACCTCAATTACATGAGGCTAACTTAATCAGACAAAGCTTAGCACAAAAGGAAACATCTAAAAGTTTCTAGTGAGATTTACAGCCTCGGTAGAGAGGTAAGAAACCGTGGTTTAAGTCATACGCTATCTTGTCATGGCTCAAGAGCTGTTGGCATGATGGTGTGGTTACTAATTGCAGTTGAATCACCATGGTTCATTCTGTGAATTAATTATGCCCCATCCCTACCTTCTGTAAATTGGAGACAAAAGGAAGAAAAACTTGGCTGTGTAAATATACCATATCAGAAGAGATATCAGCTGCAGTGGTTCCAGGGTTGGTGATGGCAGTCTGGAAAAGGATCTCCCCGTTGGTTTGCATGTACGCCTGTGCTTCTCGCTGTACATCAACTTCCACTATAACCGAAAGCCAACAAGAACAAGAGTGGAAAAGCTTAGTCGTCAGTCATAGTGCTTTTTGTAAAGGTCAGTCACGAGCTCAACAAAGGTAATAGTACTGTTGTAACTTATTACTCAACCACATATCAATCTCCCTATAACTCAAAATTAAATCTAAATTGGGTAAATCCTGAGTAGAGGATGAACCTGAGAGATCACAAGTGGTGTGTGGCTGCATAATGCCAGGACAAGGCAACAAACTTGAATTTTCATGGTTGGATGTTACCTGAAACAACGAACAAATAAAAGAGGCAGGCTTCAATAATTTCCACCAAAAAACGGTCACTAGAGAACTGATTTTAAGCCAGACTAAGGGAAGTGGTAGACACAGAGTAAAACAGAGAACATTTACCTGATAAGCAAGCCAATCATCAGAATCATTCCTCAGTTGGGTCTTGTAAGAAATGTATTTGGTTAACTCATCTGTGCATTAAAAGAAAAGAGATTAATAAGGTAAAAAAAGAGAGCAGTCACAAGGTGAAATGAAACATCAGATAAACAAATTCCACGACGAGAAGCAAGGCAGCAGTTTGGAGTCACATACAAGGCCAAGGAAGCTCCATGAAATTGATGCCAGGATACGAGTTCACCTAATAGTCATGTGTCAACTTCAGAACATAATTTCAAATTCCGTACAATGGATATTTCAAACTTTAACCCCAGAAATTGACAGATCATATACTCACAGGAGCAGATTTTGCATAACCAATTTTTAAGACCTGCTTTTCAGCATTGTTCACTAGTCTCTCAAACTGCAGATAAGCATGATGAAAAGAAAAATGAGGAAATCCTTCACTAAGCACGCTGCACAATATCTGTAGAATAACAATATGAAATCCCGGCCTGGAAGTATAACTATTTATGAAACAACACATCACTTTTGGTCATGGTACAAGAGTGGAAGTGTAAATCCAAGCACAGCTTTGGCATTTGCTCATCTTTTCTTTAACTCCACGAAAGTACTTACAGAATATTTCCAGCCTTCGTCAAACTAGTAATTATGAAAGAATACATTCTTGCTAAACCATTTACAGCTTAAGTTATCATGCCTCCGCAATTTCAATATACTTGGAAAAATTAGCCAAGTTACAAACATTATGCAAAATAAAAAGAGTTGCAGATACACAAGTTCGATAAGGATACCAGTGAATAATTGATTTTGTCAACCGTAGTTCTAGGATTGACAACCATACTTTGAATGCAAAACTTGCCATTGGATTTCATATCAGCTGGTAATTCCTCTTGCGCTAGCATTCCCACTGTATACAGATAACAACAAAAAAACAGGAAGTTTAGAAAAAGTTAGAGACAGAAGGGTATTCATGAATAAAAACAGCTAGCAATAAAAATGAACCAACATCCCAAGGGTAATCCACTAATCCTAGAAATCGAAAAAAAAGGAAAAAAACAAGACTCTCATTGACACCAAAGTTAACGTCAGGCTAGTTCTCTTTGAACCATTTCCATCCCTAATTCACGACCCCTAGAAATTATACTCCAAGTCAGGAACAACTATCAAAAAGAAAGGGAAAAAAAAGGAAAATAGAAATAAGAAGAAAGACAACCAAGGACATTTCGCTCAGAAAATGGCTTGAGAATCCCTATCCTTGGGTGTACATGATACTTTCCGTCCCAGTCTGTGAGACCTGTCCAAAACTGGAAGTTTTATGGAAAAAAAGCAACCATGAGTTCACTTTTCTTATCTTGCACAGAAAAACAGAATTATAAAAACCCTGTTCTGTAAGACTCTAATCACTCACATTAAATCAACTCATTAGAATTGAATCCGGCCTAAATAAGAAACCCTTGTTCTCCCACATATGTAAGTATGTAATACATATATAGTACACAATTATTAATCATATATTAACCCAAGGTTTAGAATTTAGATAAATAAATTTGGGTTCCACAATACTCATCGTATAATTCTCGATCAGTTGGACATAAACCCTACTATTCTAACCCGTTCTGTGTGATTAAATGGCATGTTCTTATCAACTTAATTAAAAGTACTCATTGAAATTGTTTAATTTCTTTTTTTCTCAATTGCTTATCAAATTCATGGACTCCTATTAAACAAAAGAATGAGAACATGCAACTGATCATAGTATCAAACTTTCTTACGCTCACAAGTTACAAATGAAATGAACTTGACTTTTTTGTAATTAAAAGAAGTTGGAACGAACATGCCTTAACCAAACTCTAACAATATAGTAACACTAGATAATCAACTCAATTTGGAAGGAAAAAAACTCTCCGAACCTCCAGATTGAACCCACCTATATTCTCTCTAATCTCTTCCGAGAAATTAACAGGTGTATATTTTTGGTTGAAGAGAAAGAAAGAAGAGTTACACTACCGGCAACTGAGTCACTCTATCATTGTCCGCGGTGGAACAAACTGAATTGCACAAGAACAATGCCGCGTAAGCAACCCATTTGTCTGTTGTATTAGTGACATGAATTGTCGCTACAACTTGCTGCTTCAGCTCAACTGCAACAAAAAATAATATGCTAGTCAAAATCATAATTCTAAGCAGAACAAAAAAGAGGAGAAATTGCAGAAATATGAAGCTCATTCTTATATTACAGGGGAACAGGAGCTCATGTTGAGGGTGAATGACCAAAAGGGGTTTATTGGGGGTCGGCAAAAGTCCCGAGGCAGTGAAAGAGCAGAACTTTCCCCATAATTCCTTAATTTTAGGTGTTGGGTTTCTGTTTGGTTTCAGGGTCTGGTCATTATTGTTCTTGGATATGAGCGGTGCTTGAAGGTTTTCCATTGAGAGTTGAGAGTTGTTGGGGTCAAGGAAACGGGAGTGAAGAGTGAGAGCGGAGTTGATGATGGTCACTGGCCTTACTGCATTATGGGAGAGTGTTGAGGAAATTGCAGACTTGCAGGAATAATGCAGTACCTGCAGTGTTAGCTAGCTATATATGAAGTATGAAACTTTCAATTGCATGAAATTGCATGGAAATTACTGTCTGCTTCTGTTTTGGGGTTTTGTTTTTTCCTACATTGGGTTTTTTGTGGAAGAGCACATGATGTAGGTGCGGGAAGTTACTACTAAAAATAAGAGTAATAAACTCTAATGGATTCACACTTCACAGGAAGATTGAAGAAGATTATTAGTTTTGAATTCTCCCTTGTTCATTGTTTTATCAATGTTAATGTACTAATATAGCATTTTCTTCATGGGTGCATTAATTTTTCCTTGCTAATTATGGGTGTGAAAAATACATATTTGAATCAAATGCATGTAGTATTCATCTTAAAATGTTGGACGGTTTTGGTTTGACTCCGTAGGTTAGCTACCTAGCTATTGTCACCCAATTCAGTATTTCAGCTCATCCTAAACTTCCTAGCTTATCGAGTAGCTCATAAATTGCAATCAATCACATCCGTCAAAGTATCCATCTGCATATATGTATTTAAAGTAACAGGGTCTGTACATAACTAAAGGATTGCAGAATGCAGATAATCAATTTTCAGGGACCTACTACCTAATTACTTTAGTAATGTAGAATGGTGTATGTACAATATGAGCATCGGAGTCAACCTTACTGAAGCAATTGTAGGTATTAAGGTATACAACCTTGAACCTTCCATATTATTCGTCCTGAATCATATCTGAAATGCCTGGTAATCAGCTTGCTGCTGACGATTTTTCGCAGAAAAACCGGCAAACCAGGCGACCCTCATGAGCTGCAGACCAAGTATCAGCACCCACCAACACACAAGCACTCTTATGGAATCCACAATCCATGCTGGTGAACTGAGCTCGGCGCTAAGCTTTAAGCCCCTCATGAGCTGCAGCAATCGATATGACTCGTAAACTACAGGTGTCACAAGCCACACTGGTGATTTCCACCGCCATGTCAGCAATTCTGTCAGTATCTGTACTGACAAAAGTAGGAGATATGGACCCAGGAGCATCAAGAATGACATATTTGAAAGTTGGGGTTGGAGGAACCCCTTCTGAGAGCCAAAAAGTAAACCCAAGGGAATAGCATAGCCTACGATACAAGCAAAGATATTCCAAAACTTGTAACTGAAAGGTGGCTGACTTCTGGGGGCTTGCGCTGGGTCTTCAGGCTGGGTTGTTGCATGAGCCATGAGAAGAAAAAGCGAAGCACCCAGATTGAAAATACAATCTAAGCCGACAAGCGAGAGAAGGCTTGCAATGTTGGAACCAACAAATATAGATGACAAGGGTAGCCACAGAGTAGGCACCATCCCTGTTCCTAGAAGAAAGGCAGGACCAAGAATCCACAATGGCCACTTAATCCAGCCCGAAACCTGCGAGGATGCAGTGATCTTTTGAGCAACTTTCTCAGAATCAGGAGTTGGAGTTAGTGCAGCAGCATCCTCAGACTTTAGGGTGTCGAATATGCTGGGAGTTCTTTCGAGCAGTTCAGTTTCAGTGTCAGCTTCATCAGTTGGTGAATAGGTGAGAGGTGTCGGTTCCCATGGTGTCAATGAGCAGCGAATTGGAAGATGCCTTGTGCGAATCTTGGGAAGAGCAACTAGGCAGTGGCTATTTGAAAACCTTGCATAGTTATGTGTCTGATAACGGAGCCTAGCAACAGCAACGTTTAATGGCGACGATTTAATAGCAGACGACATGACCTTGTGTGCAGTTGGTCTAAAAGCCTTGCAATAAACAGTGCTGGTTGTTTATTATCTGCACAATATGCTGAGGGATAGTTAGGAAAACACAGTACCGCAATAGTTAAGTATTGCTGTTAAAAGTAGGTAAGGTGATTTGTCTTGATAAAAAGAAGTAAAAACATCGTATTATAACTCTCAATAACCAGGAATATTCACTGTCACATTGTCCTTCGCAAACTCTTCATAAATAGTTACACAGACAGATTTTTGGACTTTGAGCGGCCAAGAAAAACTTAAACCATACCCAGACAAGACAATAGAACAGAGAAACAAAACAAGATAACATACACAGTAGTCACATAAACAGGCAGGAAGTTTCCACTATATCACTTCTTCAGTTCTTCTAAGATCCTCAACAATTACATAACTACACTCAACCTCCCTCACAGTTAAGAGGCCTTTCAGAGTATATATAATATCCCATTTCTTCCTGCAAAACTAGCCAAATAATACACGAAGCAATTTTTGTTCCGAAATTCTGCAAAACAACAACAACAACAACAACAGAGTGTAAATCCCCATTCAATGGGGGTACTCGGGGTGAGGATGTACGCAACATTACCCCTGTTCAAGAAAACATATGACCCATTGCTGCATTGAAGTATTGACTACCAACAACTGCACCAAACTGGAAGGTTTTCATAGCCATTTTACTATAATCCATAATCACCTAAAGTTGAAAGATGGAGATAATTCTTTCAACTTCATATGCACTAGACCAATATTATCATGTTCCGAAATTCTGCGCTGCAACCAATTCAAAAGATACCAAATGACCTCCACTTTATGTCTTCTGGATCACCAGACAGCAGAGTCACATAATATGGGAAAAAACAAACAACGAAGCAAATGTTACATCCATGATCCATCATCGGAACATCACACAGCCAATATCATGTTTCGATAATCTAGCTTTTCAAAAACCTTTGTCTAAGGATTTCGCTCAGTGTTTCAATTGAGCGTTTGGTTATCTTACTCACTTGCACAAAAAAAACAACAACAGACACACACACTCACACAAAACAGCATAATTTTCACCGATATTGGCACCAGAGACATATAATGCCCACAAACAAACATACCCACAAAGTGAAACTTTAGTTCATAATCATATTAAGTCAATTCAGCTAATAATATCACACTCTCAATAATTCAGAGTGGAAAATAAGCGAAGAAAAAAAAAAGCGCTGTATTATGGTTTTTAGTTTCTATTTCTATTTCTATAATTATATTCAGGCGATAGTGAATACCTGTGAGATTGTGCTGCTGTTGCGTCGCCGTCCGTCGGGTGGGATGATTTGATTCTTACCGGAAGGAATATTTTTGGGTTTTATTATTATTATGAATTTTCAGCGGAGCTACAGCTGCAAATGGGACACGTTCTCAATTGAGGGCCCATCACTTCATCATTTGGACCCATATTCTTTTTATGAGATAAATGAATTAATTAAACGAACGAGTGAGCCACTCGAGCACCGAGATTATTTTATTTTTTAAAATAAAAATATTTTGTACATTATCAAATTGGTTTTTATATTAGTGGGAAAAAATAATGAATTGGCAAAAAGATTTTATATTTTTCCATCAAAAAAAAGATTTTATATTTTACTATCTTTAATTGAATGTCCTTTTGTTAGGATAGACTTGTTTTCCTCTTTTTTTTTTTAAACAAAATGGCATTAATTTGAAGAAAGAATTGTTCAAATGGAAGAAAACACACCTTCAATCCTTATGATTCTTATTTTCCT
This sequence comes from Pharnaceum exiguum, assembly GCA_900322385.1. Taxonomy (NCBI): domain Eukaryota; kingdom Viridiplantae; phylum Streptophyta; class Magnoliopsida; order Caryophyllales; family Molluginaceae; genus Pharnaceum; species Pharnaceum exiguum. The sequence goes on along the minus strand of ONZK01000094.1, from coordinate 27,408 downwards.
CTAATAACTCCTTTTATACAAAAAAAAGTCTGAATTGATTTGAGTTGTTCGAAAAATAACTCAAAAAGAACGTAGCATGTCCATATATAGTGGCACACTAGCATATGAATGATATACTCTTCCCATCTAAATTTTGTTGGTACGCGTCGTGAATTTAATAAAATTTGATAACGATATTTGATCGTGAATATTTGTAAATCGCTGAAAAGGTCTTAGGTTCATCACTACCTAATATTCACAAGGTTTTAATAATTAATTGAATAGCAAAAACAATTTTATTTTAAAAAAAAAAAACATTACCGCACAATTTAAGTTCAGTTCAATAACAAAAAATAATTTGAAAAGAACATGATTAAATATCTACCATTCATAATCAGGTGATTCATTGTACAATTACGTACGGTTGGGATTTAGTGCCACACAACATAATCTATTATTGTAATACTCGAACCTAATTATTAATATTGTTGTTGTAAATTGGAGTTCGTAATTTTTTGTTTGTTTGATGTTATGTTTTTTATTGATAATGTATTATGGTTGACCTCTTGACGACATCTTAATTAATTAGGCACTCAGTTAGAGCAAAGACCCATCTTCTCAGCCTACAAATAATAATGCTAGATCACACAAGATAAGTCGTAGAACATTGGTCTAATAGATATTTAAAGAAGTTGAGATCATGGACCGTAAGGCAAATGAAATTTACACTACAGTCTACATATATATTGGTACAATGAATGCAATGGATCACATACTCATACTCTCGTAAGATTAACTTTCTAGCAATAACCATACATAATCCTAGTAATAAACTAAAGAATAGGTATTGAAGATGAAAGTTGGATAGATTGTACGAGTTGAGACTCGGGCAAATTGAGGGGAGGGAGAGAAAAGTGACCATAAGTAGAACTCCCGCTTCTAATCTCTTGCATAGTTAACAAAGCTGCTACTGTGTTCCTGAATATGCCCTCACCCACAACAGTAATTTTATCATTTCTGTTATGATTCTTATCTTGATCTGCTTCACTAGTCACAAACATTTTATCTATTGTACTCTCCATCTCCTTGATCAACTTAGATATAAGATCTGTGGTAAAGAATGGTTGCTTGAGCACCTTCTGAATGAATGGTGATCTTAGTAACTCTCCAGTTCTCTTGTCATATTTCTTGAGGATCTTTGCTAATCCTGATAAAGCCAACAATGAGAAAATTGAGAAGTAGTTAATTACTTGTGTACAACAAGGTGCCATGTATTCAAAATTAAGCTAATTAATTAATATGTTTGCTAAAATGCATATGATTACAATCTATTGCATGTGTACCCAGGTAACATGTTAGTGTATGGTGAGCTGATAGCATATAATAAATGTTTAGTGTACCTGTGTAATTGATATTGCTGTAGTTGATTAGGAGCACCATTTCACCATGGAAGTCGACAACATCTTTTCTGATTTTTCCTATTTGTTCCTTGTAGAGTGACTCAGACGATTGCTTTCCATTTGATCCAAATGTATTATGCACCCTTTGAATCCTCTGCAGCAATTCCTGCACATTTTGTTGTTTTGTTTTTTGAGTTTAAAGTGAACATATAACTTATATAAGCTAGTTAGCTGACGTATTCAACCATTAGTGCAACACCTTTTCTATCTTATATTCCTTCTATTGTTTGGTTTCAGTGAAAAAATAGACATCAACAAAACTCAAAAGACTTGCATCTCATTCTCATGCATGTACGGAGGGCTAATTTGCTACTCGCTCATATTATATCTGGTCACAACAAAATGATATTCGAGATGCTCATACTTTACATTTTACAAGTCGGAATATTATGAAACGGGAATTCGCTCGGCGTTAGTATTATCAAAAGAAGTTCAAGCACTGCGAGTCTTTGAAGTATTCAAACTACACGAGTAGATTTGAATGCTAGGTGATTCGTCTCGATTCTCCAGTACTAAAATTCAATCTTTCTGGAATTAAATCTGAAAGTGAAGCAGAAGTGTCGAACAGTAGAACTAAACATGTTTCAATAGATATCGCAACCCAGAAACAATTTCATAACATGTCTTGAACTTGTAGTTTATTATAAGCGGTCAAGGGCTCCAGAGAAGAAAATATTAAAAAGGTGCCTAAGTCGATCAATAAGAAGAGAAAAATCCATGCGAATCATGCAATTATGTACTGCCATGATGTTAGCCAAAGTAACATGAGACAATTCTTTAGTCCCTTCTTATTTTCTAACCAAAAGTTCAACAGGAGCTAGTGGCTAAAATATTGTCACACGTCGTCTTTCTGATGCTCTGACTTTGAAAGTGGTTGGCTGACCCTGCTTGTCAATTCTCAAGCTAAGCCTATTGTGTAAATTCTATTTTTTCTAACCAAATTAGATTAACAAAAGAGATCATATACGATCCTCTTAGGTGTTGTGTCTGATATGCGACACGAGAATAGAATTGTAAGTTTTACTAATTCTAAAGTTTTTAATCTTAAGTACGTGCTAATAAGGAATTAAGTCACGAATTAAACATGTTTGCCAATTGTACATGGTACTTCCTCTGGTTTTAATTTACTTAAGAATAGAGAGTTACTCAAGTGGTAGAGAGCGCACCTTCAACCTTTAAGGTTTGGGCTCAATTTTTACCGGTCTCAATACCTCCCTTTACACACAAAAAATTTTCTTCGCTTGTATTACTATTCAAAGTGAAAGTTTGTGTCTACGAAGATTAAACTCACCAATCAGACACTCACCACTCACCAGCGACGTTTAATTTGGTTTTATTATTCAGTAGTTTATTCTCTAATCAAATAGAAACGAAGTACTATCCAGATTGGAAGGATAATCTCCATTTCTTCATTTGCTAGAAGCTAAGCCTAACTACGCCAAAAATTAAAAATTGTAAGGAGATCACGTGTGGAAGACTTAAACGTTACTCAATAAGCTATTCAATATGTACGCACGCACAAATGCATATGTTCAATTGATTAGTTACTAACTGTTCTGAAAAAATAAACTCCTAGTAACTAACCAAAATTAAGAAAGAATAAATTGCAAGTAAGATGAAGGCCTAGCTAGTAGTGTGTCACAAGCTATAGCACTGACCTTATGCCTAATAACGAAGTCTTCTTCCTTCTCCATGAAAAAAGTGTTAAACTTATCAATCTCATTATGCAGTAGATGAACAAAGTCAGCCTCAGCCTTGCCATACTCCTCTGATGCAGCCAGAGACGTAGATATCATCTTTACTAGTTGCTTCAACTCCTTGTACGACAAGAATTTGTCGCGCCAATCGGGTAATGTCTCTTGTATTTGTTGCTTCAGCCTTTTTCCAAACTTCATGGTTTTTTCTACAGAAATAGAGTGAGATCTATGAAAGAATAAGTGAAGAAAATGGTAATATGGACTAGTGAAGAAAATAGTGGGACGACTTATATACTAGTGGAAGGTACAGGAAGTGTGAGCTAAGAATATTAAACAGCATATGCTTGTCGTGACGAAATGAAGGGATCGGAGAGGGGTTCACAAGGAGTGACAGAGCAGTGAAATTAAAGAAGCCGTTATTTAAAAATTAAGGAAAAAGAATTCTTGGCATATCCGGTTACAATTCCAAAATACTATGGCCAATACAGACATTAATATTAGTCACCAAAACAAGCAAGGCATAAATAGGGCAGTGGAGTTAGGACGTCCGACGTCTTTCCTAATACTCGTAATAACTAGGGTCGGAGTATTGTTAGTTGGATTGCTAGGGTCGGATTTTGTTAGTTGGATTGCTGTTTGTTTTATTGCTTGGCTCATAAGCTCATGTTTACATGTTTGTAGGACAATAGCCCATGTGGTCAATTTGTTAAAATAGAACTAAGTACTAGTAACGCATATATGGAGAGTAAAACAACAACAATCGAGTGTATCCCCATTAGATGGAGATGCTCGGGGTCGGGATCAGGGGCGGAAAGGACATGGGGGGACAGATGTCCCCCCAATAATTTTAAAAAAAATTCTATTAATTTTTTTTATTTAACTAAAAAAAAGTATAACAACATTACTATTTACTAGTGTCCGGTGCACACACGTACAGTAGTTTGCAAACAGGCCCTATTTTCTTTATAAAAAAAACATAACCCTTCCCCTCCCCCATGTCAATACAGATTACAGCACAAGTTTACAAATAATTTCCCATTTCTGAAAAGGTTATAGTTTACCTCAAATATTATACTCAAACCTCCCCCAACTCAATTGAAAGTATATCTTGATCATCTCCATCCTCCCTGTTAATTGAAGGGTATGTTTTCTAATTTTTTGTACTAACTCAGTTCTTATTAATTTTTTAGTTGATTATTGAATGATTGTACATTAGGAAATAAACCCATTAGATATTTAGATTAGGGTTTAGGGTTTGTATAGTTGTATCTAGGTACTCATGCTAAACAATTAATAATAATTTTGAGATTGTGATTTTATTTGTTTGAGCTACTTTTAAAAAATGAAAGATCATAATTACAAATTGAATTCATTTGTAATTTATTAGTTTAGAACTATGGTTTCGTATTATTATTTGTAATTAGTAAGAATTATTTGAATTGGTGTTTTTCTTTTGAAATGGCCCCCGAGAATTTACGACTTGGTGTAATTTGGTTGTTCGTCTCCCCGAGGACTAATTCCTGGCTCCGCCACTGGTCGGGATGTACGCAACCATACCCCTGTTTAAGAAAATAGAGAGGTTGTTTCCGAGATTGACCCATTGCTGCATCGAAGTACTCACTTCCAACAACTTCACCAAAATAAGAAGTGTTGCTATTTTGCTATAATCCATAATCACCTAAAGTTGAAAAATATAAGATAAATCTTTCAACTTATAGGCCATGAACCTAGTAGGACGTAGTACAAGCTACATTCATTTGGTAGCAATGTAGCATGTAAATAAATTGTCTTCATATAGTGTAACGCATATGGAGAGTAGGAGTAGTACAAGCTACATTCATTTGGTAGCATCACTAGCATGTAAATTGTCTTCCTATACTTGAAAAATATCTCATATCTAAAAAATCACTTAAGGCTGGTTGAAGGTTTAACTGTATTGAACTTAACTTAAAAAAATTGAACTTAACTCGAAAAAACTGAACTTAACTGGAAAATATTGAACTTAACTGGAAAGAACTCAACTAAATTGAAATGGAATCAATTTGTTTTTATTTTCTTAGTTTAGTTAAGTGTTTTTTTCCTTCACTTTAGTTTAGTTTAAGTCATAATTTAATTGTATTCAGTTTTTTCCAGCTCTTTTTAGTAGTTTTCAGTTCACTTTAGTTTTAGTTCATACTCTTACAGACAAACAAAATACATTGTAGAATTGATCTAACTCTATTACACTTTAGAAATGAGCAAGGCAAAATTTTACTGTTGGACCATCTTATCAATACGGAGTATATTATTAGCTTTAGAAATCTTTAAACTCCTTTTTTCTTTAATGATGTAAACTCTAAAGAGATCGAGTATTGAGGTTGCTGAGAATCTAACCTCAACTATAAGAACTAAAGTTGAGGAACTCTCTCTTTCCGAATTTTCTTGTAAGTTACATGTGAAACGGGATCCATGCATGCCTCCATGGCCATTATCTTCAGCTTAAATGCAGAATCATCAATGTGTGAGAGCATCCAATCGATGCTTGCAAATACAGCATACGATCGACAATGAAGATTTATAAGAAAATTATCCCCTAAACCTTGACATAAAAGTTATCCCACAAATTAATCATATACTCGTACTGTATTTGTCTCCCTTGGGTATATGCTGCCGGTGGAAGTAAATTATCCCCTAAACCTTGACATAATGAGTAATGACATTGCCACAAAAGGAGGATAAAAAGATTCGGCCTATAGAAAGATTGTTCTGAGGAATCTCCTCAGAATATCCCAACTTAATTTGGCAAACTTTGCATTTTCTCACTTTCAAGTTTCAACTTTAATGGTTGATTTTGAAACTTGGTCAAGTCGTGGAACTACAACTAAATCAAACCAAACCAAACCAAATAAAGGAATATTTTGTTAACTCTTTCTTGCTGTCTCTATTGCTGCATTAGTTTACATCAAAGTCCTCAAGTAATGTTGCTTGCTTTTTCTTGTTCTTTTTAGTTTCTTGACTTCTCATGCAAAATGTTTGATCAAGGAAACTCGCGCAGTAGCCTTTTTCTTAATTTCAAATCCTTCTCTATTATCATTCGCAGGTCTTAATCAGTGTTAAGACTTAACACATTTGCAACCTAGATTGTGTAAGCTCGATTCTTTTTAAGTTCTAGACTAGATTACAAAATGCCTATTGCAAGCTTGGTAGTTTTTTTAAGAAAATAGAACCTCAAGGAAACATACATATTAATATTGCTTAGTTTTGTTTGGATGCTTGAGACTTTGACTGAATTACTTACTTAAATGGGAAACAACTTAACTTAATAGTAACAAAATTGAATTGAATTCACTTGGATTTAGTATTTTTTTCCGTTCAGTCCAACTTTTAGTTCAGTTCAATAATTTTCCATTCATTTTAATTCAATTTTAATTCAAACTCTAACATACGAAAAAAATGCACCTATATTTGTGTGACCAATTAACCACAAAATAATTATTTCATTAAAATAGAGATTGACAACTCATATCTACTATCTTCATTTCTATGCTAAAGCCTAAAAGTTCACAAGAATGCTATTTTGATCCAAAATAGTACTCATTCCCTTTGTCCTCAATTGATTATCATATTTGCCAAAAATGTGAAACCGTTTCATATATAAGGTTGGGTACCAATGATATCTTGTCTACACAATAAAAAATCCTCGAATACACAATAATGACCCCATTTATCCATTCTACTCCATTAAATTTTTCTAAAGTCTTGAAGAACAATGTTTTTTGTTTTTAAAAAGAAACACACTCTAGGCTGAGATCAGTTTAAACGGTACAGTAGAGACGGAAAAGATGTACACTTGTCCAGGTGTACTCCTGTCTGATAAAAGAGACCGAGTTGTGTCTGGTCGCCGCTTGTCACATCCTCACTTACTCTCTCTCACTGTCCCCATAGTGTCTCACTTACCCTTCCGTTGAAAAAAAAAAAGAAAAAAACAACAAAAACAAATTCCAAACCACCCTCACATTTCTCCTCTTCCTTCCCAGAAACAAAAATTCCCCTCCCAACAAAAAAAACATAAAAATGCCCGATCAAACACCGACAACAATCTCCATGTCAACAACCAAACACCTCCTTAACACCCTCCCATCGTACATCTCCCTTTATACAACCTCTTCCCAAACTACCCCTCCCCCACTTCCTTCCTCAACACGCAACACAATATTAAAATGGTACTCCACTCTCTCACCACCAACACGTCTCTCTCACCTCACAATCCTCTCTCCATCATTCCTCAACATCCTCCTTCAAATGCTCTCCCTCTCATCACGCTCCTCTCACGTGACCTTCCTCCTCTTACCTGACCTCCCTTCCTCACGTGACCCCTCTCTCCCTTCCCTCTGCCACCGCACTTCCTACGGCCTCCTCTCTCGTATGGCCTCCACTCTCTCTCTTCGCGAATTTGTTACCCTCTTCTCCTCTGATGGGGAGAGACTAGATACGGTGTCGTTTAAGGGGGAGTTAGTCGAGGATGTAGGGAGGTTTGTGGAGGTGATGGATGGGGTGAGTGGAGGGAGGTTTTTGAACGGGGAGGAGAGAGAGTGGGAGGAGGTAGGGAGAGAGTGGGGGGAGATGGGGTGGTTGAGGGAGAAGGGGTATTATAGTTTGGAGGAGTTTGTTGTTAATAGGATCGAGATTGCGTTGAGGAGTGCCTGGTTGAGTTGTTGCGGTGGTGGAGGGAGGAGAGGCGGGGGGAGGAGAGGAGGGGTTAAGAAAGTGAGGAGTGAGAGTGGAGTCGGGGCGAATGTGTTTTGGAGGAAGAGAGGGTGTGTTGAGTGGTGGGAGAAGTTGGGGAAGGAGATGAGGAGGAAGGTTTTTAAGACCGTGTTCGCGAAGGCGTCTAAAGCTATGGTATTGTTTTGTTTTGTTTGTGTTGTGTTTTAGGAATTTGAATTTTGGAGAATTAAATTGAGTATGTGAAAGAGTATACTTGGCGACCCCGATAGTTCTGAGAATAAGGCTAAGTTGTTGTTGTTGCTGCTGCTGAAAGAGAGTACTTAATTTTTGTGATGAATTTTGTTTGGTATGTGAGTTTTAGCCATCACTTTGGATGTGTGAGTATTTATGGAAAGTTTGGGGCTTTAGGCCGTCTTCGTTAGGACTTATTATTTCCTTTGGTGTTTTGATCACTTTAGTTAAGGAGTTTTGAAAGAACGGTTGCAAGATTTTGCTTAGGTGAATGAATTGAACTAGTGGTATTGAAATGCATAAGTTTATTAATTTTTGGTTGGTTTGTTGTTGTAGAGGAGTACTTTTGACTGTTTTTGGTTTGTTTTGAATTTTTATGTAAATGTGAAATTTTGGAAGTGAAGTTTGATTTGTTAGATAATAGTTTGGATTTAAGGTGAAATTGTGATGCGATCTACCTTATTTGGAATGTGAATGTTACGGAAAGTGTGAGAGGGAATTGAGTGTGTAAAGAGAAGTAGTATGCTTTGAAAATGGATTGGCAATGTGGGGATGGATTTAGGGGATGAAGGTTATAACTTTGAATCTCAATTCATAAAATCATTTTTTATCCATTTTGGAGACAGAAAACTTATTCATGCTATAGTCATCAACTTGAAACAAGCCCTTAGTTTTCTTGTTTTTGTGCAAATGTGCATTAGTGGCGGGAACCTTTAGTTGTTGACTGATAAATGGAACTGTGTCCTGACTTCTGACTACCCTAAGTTTTCAGACTCTTGAAATTTTGAGAGGCACTGATGGAATCCTAGGGGAGAGTCTTTCACAAACAACAAGTTTAAAAGCGGATCACCGTTCAAGATACAGGCACTTTGGTTCGTCTACTGAAGAGCTCCAACGAATAGATGCAGAGTTTGGCTTGTGCATGAATCAAGGTTCTTCTTTAAAGCCTCCTTCGGCATTGGTTTGTGCACTTAACAGGCTAGCTGTGTTACAGGTTATTGCGTCGTTGGCGTTAGCTTCTCAGAATGATGAACTTGATTCAGAGAGTCTCTTTTTCAGCTCTTTGGCTTCTGTCAATACAATTTCAGACAGAATTTTAAGGAAAGTGAGAGGATTGCTTATGATTGTTTCGCTTGATTCTACTAAACTTGAGCTGTTGGAGGAGGATAACCAAAAGGTTGCACCAAAAAAATCAAAGGAAAAGGTTTCTGCAACTAACCATAAGAAGAAAAAGGGGAAAAGCTGTAGTGCTAAAAAGGTTAAACAAGCACCAGAAAATTGTGATGCTAACTCCGCGTCCAACAAAAAACTGAAGGTACATTTCTTAAGTTGTGGCTCTAGCTGGTCTGTTTGTTTTTAAAGGCAACAAATAGTCTAACTTCTAGAAAGTATCTTTCAGGACAGTGAACCTACTCATCTGTGTAATAAGAACTCGGACCTTGGCCAGTCAATAAATTTGGATGATACTAATGGCTGCTCAAGTCTTCCGTCCTCGCCACAAGAAGGGGTAAATGCTGTTTTACTATACTTGATGAAGTACTCCACCCCCACCCCACAC
>ONZK01000093.1:32595-50913 GCA_900322385.1 Pharnaceum exiguum | reverse complement strand
TGAAAATATATCTCGAATAACCCATATAGTTGGGTAAAAGAAAAAGGAGTTTAGAAAGTTTTGTTAAATCATCATTGACATTTAACAAACAATTTCCAAGGTATTAAATTGAAATATCTTATTTGTATTTAAAATATTTACAAGTTTTTTTTTCAATTTTGGGTAATAAATTTGTACTGTCTTTAATGGCACAACAATGCGTATGTGTTTTATTATTTCGGGTCAATTGAATTCATTAGGAATAAATATCACACTCAACAAACCTATATTTTTATAAAAATGAGGAATGAAAAATAGTCATTTAATTCTTTAGGAAAAATAGTTTACATGAATTTAATGAAAAAATAAAAAATAATACTAACCATACACAAACCCATGTTGACAATAAAGAAGGTGAAATTTAGAAATGGTCATTTATTTTTTTGTAAAAAAGGGTGCCACGTCATCCACTTAACGAAAAAGTTAACGGAAATTTGGTCAGGTACATGAAAATGAAGTTTGGAAAAGCTGGCTAAAGAGATTAGCATCATGTCCAGGAGCAAACTTCCTTATTATTCGCTTTAATGCTCTCTGCAAAACAAAGCAAAACATATTAAGATTCAGATTTATAGGAGGTATAGGAGGTAGGGGGAGAGAAGTACCACCAAAAAATTTGAAGAACGGGCAAGAGTATATTACTTAGACTAGTGTATGTTATGTTTCTGAAGTTAAACTTCTATAGTGTAACTTTATATTGTACGCTCTTGACATTGTAACTATTAATGCTTTTTAAAGGTAAACTTCTAGCTTGTAACGATAAATTTTACACTCCTCATTATACACTCTTAAACTTTTACAGTAAAGCGTATTTCTAAGCATGCAGCCACATGAGAATGAAGTTCTTTCACCTTTTTTTCGCAAATCCATCTACTAATATTGGAGAGATGGTTATCTTGCACAACATACAATACAATAGAAAGAAATGTTCATCCCCTAGCTCAATGAAGATGGATTTTAGAGACATATATGACAATGTAGATTGTGATCCAATGGTCAAAACTTTTAGATGGTTTAAAGTTTCCTCCAAAAATTCTGTCATCTTACACAATATAATAGAAAGAAATGTCAATCTCCTAGCTCAATGAAGGTGGATTCAACGGCCGGAACTTTTGGATGGTTTAAAGTTTCCTGCAAAATGCAACAATCACAACTAAAACTAACCTCACATGAAGTTTCAATACAGTGACAACTTAAACTAATCTCACATTAAGTTTCAATCGAGATTTGCATGGTTTTTTCAAAGGTGCTAGTGGGATGCGGTAAGATTATCCAATTCTCCTCTTCCTTTTGTACTCGTAAAGGAATATCTTAATAGGTAGTGAGTGAATAAAGTAAAATCATTATGTTCAACACCTTATAAGTCTGGGGTAAAAATGTGGCTAACATATCAGTCAATCTGGTTGTTTATCAACAAAATCTTTGCCAGGATAAGTGTGGAATAATTATGGCAGTCTCACAATTGGTAATTTCAATAAGCCCCTTTGCTAGATTGACAGACAGGGAGGCCAAGCAGACATGGCAATACGCAGCAGGAAATTGAAAAACTATTAACTGGATAAGAAATTCAAAGCTAGTAGCACCAAATTAACTTTTAGTTGTGCATTAGCTAGCTCAAAAAATTTCAGGGCTTTTCTTACATATTATCACAGTCACATGCAAGAGCTTTTGAGACACTTCGCTTGGCCAGACTAACCAAATCTTGTTTATAAACACATTTATTTAGAACATGAAAATTAACACATAGAAATACACATAACAAAAAGGGTGCGCGGAGAAAAATACTTTGCCCATCTGGTCTTCTAAAAAATGTGGCTAACATATCAGTCAATCTGGTTGTTTTCAACAAAATCTTTGCCAGGATAAGTGTGGAACAATTATGACACTCTCACAATTGGTAGTTTCAACAAAGCCCCTTTGCTAGATTGACACACCGGGAGGGCAAGCAGACATGGCAGCAGGAAATTGAAAAACTCTTAATGGATAAGAAATCCAAAGCTAGTACCACCAGGTTACTTTTGATTGTGCATTAGCTAGCTCATAATTTTCAGGGCTTTTTTTTACATTCTTACATATTATCACAATCACATGCAAAAGCTTTTGAAATACTTCACTTGGCTAGACTAACCAAATCTTGTCTATAAATGCATCAATTTAGAACATGAAAATTAACACATAGATTATACTTACAAAGAGGATGCGCAGAGAATAATACTTTGTCAATCTGGTCTTTTCGAAACTACAACAGAACACCACAAGTTAGTTTCAACTTTCAAGTACAAGTTTATACAAACCTTGAGAACCAATAGAAGTCAATAAGTTAAATGCCAAACCTGAAAAAAAAGTTTCCTCATAGGCGGGATGTATCTGACCGACATCCGTGCATTAAATTTACTAAGACTTTTTCACTCTTAACATGCCGTCACACTTTGAAAGAGCATTTTACTATAGGAATAGAGTAAAATTCATCCTCCACAAAATTAGTAGTGCTCTATCAAGTTACTATTTTGACAACAAGTGTGAATACCTTTTTCATTTCCATAATATATTATATATCGTAATATATATAATATATTATGTATTATAGTTCGTATAGTCTCTTTAATCGGATATATATGTATATATATCAAATAGGATAAACCTATCCTGATGATTGACTGGTTACCCACTTGCAAACTTTAAAGAATTATGCTATTACATTGCAAATTAATTACATTCCATTCATATATGATCTCTTGTTTTTTTCATAAACATTAGTCACTTAGATAAATGTTTACCTCTGTTCGAATCTCTCCCAAAAGTCCTGAGATGCAGTCTGAAGTCTATCTCTCCCAAAAGCCCCGAGATGCGGTCTGAATTAAGTCTATTTTGTTTTCAGATGTTTTCAATCGTGTCTACATATTTCAAGGATTACCGGCTCATATGCTATCTCAATTGGTATGTAGGTGATGGTAATACTTATTGGATCTAGTAAATTCAAAAACCTCCTTGAATAACAATTGCATTGTATAACTTTATTGCAGGTATGAGAGGTGGAGATACAATACTTTCCAGCTTGTGTGGATATTATGCTTCAAAATGAGATGCCAACACCTATATATAGTTTTCTCAGGAACCGTGGTGAGTATTCACACAATTGTAGAAGAATGAATAGTATAACTCTATTGAATACACCTCCCCAAACTCTTGGAATTTTTATGTTTGTGTTTCAGATCAGTGTACCTTGATTTATTTTGGTCCATGTTAGTCGACTTGAATCAGTTTTTGGGATTCAGGCTATGTGGTTGTTGTTGTAGTAGTGTACATCCATTTTATGCAAGGTAAAGGTTGTGTTACAGAAGGCTGACCTTTGTGATTGATGCTCAAGTTCTTAGAATTGTATATTTTTGTTTAAGATCAATGTAACTTGATTCGTTTTTGCCCATGTTAGCCGCCCCGAATCAGTTTCGGAATTGAGGCTATGGCGTCGCTATTGTCGTAGTGTACCTTCATTTAAGCATGATTAATGTTGTGGTTTTTGCTATGAAGGCCGACCTTTGTGATTGATGCTCAAGTTCTTAGCTTTTATGTGGACAATTTTCCTTGCTTGTCATATTTGAGTTTTATTCAGATGTAGTATTGCCTTGGAATCAGTTATGTGCCGTTCACTTGAGCTGCCCTCTATTGCGTCTTCGAAATTTGATTTGTAGCAAAGCATGTTAGAATTGATAAAGTTTTGTATTATCACATATTTGAATTCATATTGTGATTGTGGTTATATTGAGATTTAAGTGTCTGTTCATAGATGTCATTCTAGTTCTATAGGTGAGGGAGGTTTTGTGAGCTAATATTCAACTATAAATTGATGTTGTTAAACTTTCAATATCGTACAAAGTTATCTATTTGTAACCTTAAAGCATGTCTTCTTTGTCTGGTAATTTGAAGTTCTTGACCTTGCCTAAGTTGGAATCACATGATGAGCATTGGTTTCATTGCCTTTGTCGCGATGCTTCACGTTGTTGGCAAGCTTTGGCTAGTCCGCAGTTAAAAAGCATAGATAGTAAGATAGTCCGCAATTAGACAGCCTTTAGCTGGGATTTTGTTTTCTATTGTCGCTGGATAGTTCATGAATCTTAATGTTCTTTTTCTACAGAACACTTGTAGTTTTTTTGCTTGACTAGCGTCATATGTATCAATTGAGGCTGTTTTCCTCGCTGAAGTTCATCTGCTCAACTGAAGACAACGATGAAAAGGAAGTCGTTCAAGTATAGAGGGATGCTACCAGTTAGTTTTTGTTATCAAATGTTATCTATGGCAATGGGCGGGTCTAAGTGGATACCGCCCCGCCATCGCCCCGGTTGGGGCGGGGATGGTAGTGGATTTGACGGGTGGTGGGGCGGGGATGGTTTTAATTTTCAAAACCGCCGTGGGTGGTGGGACGGGGATGGTTTTGAAATAGTCCCCGCCCCAACCGCCCGCCTAATTTTATAATTAAAATATTACAAAATTGTGAATAAATAATGAAATTATAACTCAAATATCAATTTTTTGTGAAAAAAAAATATAAAAAATCAACTTATTTAGGGATGATGTTGTAATTAAGGACTTTTAAAAATCCAACTAGTGTACTAAGACTAAGGCTGAGTTTGGGTTGCTGTCAAGTGTTATGTTGTATTAAGTGTTGTAGCTGAGAGGTGCTACTGGTGTGGCTGAAAGTGCTTTCACTACTGTTGTGGAATAGGTGAGATGAAAAAACAGCTTTCAAATCTTATATTTGAAAAGTGTTTTCACACAAAGTACTTTTGAAAAAAAATACTAAACACCAAAAAAAAAAGTGCAGCCAGCCTAATTCCCTTTCTAAATTTGCCAAATGACATAAGTAACCGTCTCCAAGATCATAAAAAACTTACTTCTTTAACAATCAACAAGTTCCATTGTAAGCATCAAATGCAAATAATACACTCGGACACAATCTTCTTAATGAACCATATTAAATTCTTGATAATCAAATCTTTATCCATTAAACTGAAAAAAAAGAAGCATAGTACAACAAATTTACCACAGATTTAATCAATCAATACCACAAATTTACCACGATAAGCAACATGACAATGAATAAGGGAAAATTAACAAAATATGGCTAGGAGAGAGAGAGACGAGGGACATTAAGGGTCTCGAGACTTTACTCAGGCAAAATAGGAGGGCTCAGCTGGGTGAGTGAGTGCAGACGAACGACGCCGATATACGGCAGCAGCGGGTGCAAGTGGAGTGTGAAGAGAGAGACAGAGAGAGAAATAAAAATACACAAAAAGCAACAGTTTATAGGGAAAGAGAGTGAGTTGCGGGGAAGAGGAGAAAGAAAGCAAATGGGAAACAAGAAACTCAACAACCCGAGAAAAACTTGGGCCTTAAGTTATAGTACAAGTAAAAGTAAAAGCTATTCTACGAAATTATTATTGTAGCATAGGGCCATAGCCCATAGGTTATACAAACGTAGCAAAATGCCTGGAGCTTATTGGGTTCATTAATGGCTGCTCTTCCTTTTGTCTCCTTCCCCAGTTTGTAGCTCTCAGTCTACTGTCACTGTTGGGACTAACTCTCCTGCATCTCTTGTTGCTTCTCAGTTCTTCACTCTTTTTGACAATGGATTTCTTTACTCCTAGTCACCAGGTCATTACATGATACAGTATGAGTTTTTTTTTTGGTGGTGTGTGCTGCTTTTCTTGTAGGGAAATGTTTGCCGCTGAATTACGCTCTTTTTTTTCCTGCACAGTGCATCAGTGCATGTAATCTGCAACTGTATGATTTAAGCCAAAAAAAAGGCTACATTTGGGTTCTACTTCTTACTGTGTAGTTTGCCATGCATTTCCAACATTGAGAATTTGAGACCATGATTTTTTTTGTTTGGTTTGAAGATTATGACTAGGTTGCATTGTGTATTTGTGTTGTCTGCTATACATTAACACGAGTACGTTCAATGTTCATATGTTGTCTGCCTTGTTCATTTTTGGAAACATAATTGGATTACCATCCATGTATTTCTGTAGAATATCGAACTAGGATAACTTTAGTTGCGTGATTAATCAACCAAGCCACCACCACTAAAATCATTGGACACTAATAAACCCAGCTGCAACCCGTGCAGATAAAGGGAGAGTGGAATGACCTCAACCGAGCCCCAACTCATCCTGTTAATGACTACTCCTAGATCGTTTAATTAAAAGTTCTGCATAAAGATTGCACCAAAAAAAAAAAGATAAAGTAAAACTCGATCAGAGGTACAAGCGCATACCACAGAATGGCTAAAATTATGGCATGATCGGGTCGACGAAATTTACGGGGTATACAAAAATGTTACATGATCTGTTAAATGTATAACCAACCTATCAATCTCTTCCATCAAAAAAAAACCTATCAATCTCAAGTCACTTTTTTTTTTATTTTGAGAACCATCAATCTCAAGTCTCAACGAGTGGACAACTAATTCAACCTATCAACGAGTGGACAACTAAAGCGCGCAACGGAGTTTAGCTTCTTCCGTGTTCCTTGGCTCCCTGGGTGTTAGTGTGTAATCAATTCAACATCCTCCACCTACGAACAATAAGATCATGATAAATTCATAGTACCCTACGAGCTTGCTAAGCAAGAAAATATTACTTGCCCCTCTTTTCCGAATAATATGGCTTAACGGAGTTTTTTTTTTTGAGAACCTTAACAGAGTTTATTAATTACATACATATAAGCAATAAACTGGTAAGTATTCAATAAACTTTATGCAGTATCAGACATACGGTGTATATTCTCAGCAAAAAAAAAAGATACACGGTGTATCATCCACCTGTTCAAGAAAGTAAACACCATTGAAGTCAAACTTCCAAATTCCAACAGTGCCAAAGATAGATTTCAAGAATATATTAGCAATAAAAGGAGATACAATGAGGTAAAAAGGCAAATGAATACATCTTGCCTTCATAAATTAGAGTGATATGGAGCTAGTTACATGTATGATAAAATGATTGAAGCTACAAAGATATCGTACACATATGACTAGCGACTAGGATGACATTCCATGAAAAAAGAAAGTGTATATTCACATTTCACAATTGGTATGTTACACTATACAGCAGTCTTCATAGACTCATATGAAGCAACATCTTCAGTGCATGTTGTCTGATAATCCTCCTGCGCCAATCATGCTTTCATTTACAGGCTTTGGACCCCCACATGACCTCGAAACAGACTCGAACAGTTTTTCAATTTCAGGTGCACACCTTGTGAAGGAACGGTTCCAGAAGTTGTATCCTGGGTTCTGCACGAAGAAATGACAGTTAAATCGGAGACAGACTGTCGTCTTGAGAATATCTCATTGAGATTGAAATAGTAACTAACCTTTATAAGTTCAATGAAGGTGATAAGCAGCCCCCATGGATGCGGTCTATTAACAATAAGCCGTTCCAACAAAACTCTAGTGATCTGCTCCTGAATGATTTCCTGCACGAAATATTTTGAATTTTGTAATCCACATACGTAATATTGGTGCAACACATTGAAACTGTCAAGACTGTACCAATAACCCAAGCTCAATTTTTCAAGCTAACTCAAACAGCATTATCAAATAAATCTTAGAGAACTACGGCTCACACAGTCACACACTAAGGCGCCTTTTCCATCACAGCATATATAGCAGCATTATGTGGCAGATAACAGGTGAAAAAAGAAAGATTAAAGTTTCTCAAAATGTTAAATCCTCTAATTTCCTCAGACCACCATAATTCCCAGGTAGATACATGCACTTTCACTTACAGCCATTATTGCACAAAAGTACAACTACAAGTCTACAACAACAACATCATCTCAGTCAAATCCCTTCTTAGATGGGGTACTGAGGGAGTCTGATGTACGCAGCCTTACCCCCGATTTGAAAAATCGGAAGACTGTTTCCAGTATTGCACAAAAAGTACAAAACTGTAAATGAAAACACAGACATGATAAAAGAAATGTGTCAAAATATCCTACAGCCATTATTACCTACTCCACATGAGCACAAGTAACAATGTTCACAATGTAAGACGCCGGTTAATTAAATGTACAGCATACTGCTTCAACAAGCAAGCAAACAAACATGAACCACGCATGAATTATACAAAGAGGAAACTACCTGAAGCGCATCAGAAAAGAAGTAGAGGAGGATGAACGAGAAGAAATGTGTATGAGTATTTGGGTAACGCAGTTGGTTAGCAATTGCATTAAGGAACAAGTAGCGGCCCTCAGTATCCAACTCCGTTATCAAAGTTCGGAAAATATCTATAGCTGCTGTATGTGCCAAAAGGTCATTGTTCATCGAATGAGGCTGCGATCTTGCACGCTGGACAGCCTGCGATGATAGTGCAGGTAGATTGAAATCAAATGCTGTTGACAGGATATATACAGAATTTCAAAAGTTCAAGAGCTACATCATTAATCACTAAAGGTTCTAAAATCTTCAGAATTGATATCTTTTTATGATGACATTAGATAGCGAGGAATGGATTATAGATGACAGACAAAAAGATTCAACATTTAATGAGAACAGCTACAGGCCTCATCAGCATTGATTGAGAGAATGACAGCCCATATTGGTCAACAAAAGCAACTTCCATAGCATCTACTCCCAATAAATGGACGAAAATTTCCAATAAGATATTCATGTTTTCCAGTTAAATTAAAACACAGCCACAGGGTATGTGCAATGACAGACAAGTCCCCATATCAGAAGATATGTCTATAAGCGTAGCTTTAGCATGGCATAATACTACATGAAGGTTCAAAAAAAGACCATGCACTGAACGTCAGCCACAGAAAACATTAAACAAGACCATGCAACTGCTTCACAAATCAGGCTCCAGCTACTGTGAACATTGAACATCCAGCAGACAGCCACACAATCACCAGATCAAATTGTACTTTACTGTAGTGGGCATATCAACTTATTACCAAATGAACACCAGAATATACATTCAATTGCAGCTCTAATAATTAATATCATGACACTGAATAGACACTATCCTCAAGCCGAATGACTAGTAACAGGAAATTGACCTCCTTCATTCTTTAAAATGTCCATCACAAATAATGTAGCATTTTGGTCGAATCAATATTTAATTCCAGGCCAAGCGAAAGTAGATCACCTGCAATGAATCATTGTGTTTGCCAATAACGATAAACAGAAAATAACAACTACCTGCATCCCGACATACAGCACGAGTGAGTTAATCAACGGCACATTGTATCGAGTTCCAGCAACTGAAGCCTCGTTAGGCAGAAGCAGCAGCCTTTGTTTCAATTCACTTAGAAACGTGGACCCCTGCTGTCTGGCCTGCAATCCCAAGAATAAAAAATTAGAGGGCAAATAAATAAAGGATACTCCTCCAAAACAATACTTCCATCCAACCCAAAATTTATCACCTTAAAATAAAGCGAAGTAAAAGTCAACTTCACGCTTAACCCTCTTTGTAATTTCCATTAACCTTATCGTGTCCCTCTCTCAAGTTTCTTTAATTCCAGAATCAAGGAGTGATTCAGTATTTTAGTTAATTATTTTAAGTATCATAAATTTAA
Source organism: Pharnaceum exiguum (assembly GCA_900322385.1). NCBI lineage: Eukaryota > Viridiplantae > Streptophyta > Magnoliopsida > Caryophyllales > Molluginaceae > Pharnaceum > Pharnaceum exiguum. The sequence continues at coordinate 41,301 of ONZK01000093.1, read as the reverse complement.
TCGTTTTCATAAAATCCCAGAAACAGCTAAAGCAACAATTATATCAGATGAAGTATTAGAAAAAGATGGTTCAAAAACTAAATGTTTCATACCCTGAGGTACTCATCCAAATCAACTTTCATCTGCTTCACTTTTAAAACTGCATCAACATCCGATAGAATACGAGGTTCTTGGCGCATCTCGTCAAGCAGGTCAATCTTCAACAGTGAATTCAGAAAATTAGAGGCACATTCGGCTAGCAAGGTAAAATCTTCAGGATATTGCCAGGGAAAATACCTTTAAGTTAGGAGTAGAGGGATCAGGGAGTCTCATGTTGCGTGGAAAAGCACTAAGGATGATATTCCTCATTTGTATGCAACTAGGAGGGATAACGTCACAAAAGCTAAAATGATAATCAGACAGGAATTCTGGAAAATCATGCAGCAGCACGAGCAGCACTCTCAAGGTCCCTCTGTAGAGCAACCGCATCTGAAAGCGTGTAGACATGTCACTGACTATTAAATTAATGAGAACTGAAGTGAAAGGCAACTAAAGATGGTACGAACCTGGTCCCCCAGTTCAGCATGCCTTAGGAAAGGCTCCATGAACTGAAACAAGTCCACTAACAAGCGGTGAAGGTAGGGCCATCCTTTTTGAGAGTTAATAGTAAGCAACTTAGGCATGAATGTCTTCTGACTAACTAGGTCAAGCCATGTAAAGCTGACAAAAGCAACAAAAAAAGAAGTTAAGAGTGACATTACAGAAAACCAGAAAATAAGTTTACAAAATAAAACAATTGATTGCTCCAAAAACTTGCAACTAATTTAATCCAATAAGATATCTATATAGCTTCAAACTATTCACATTTAACTCTCTAAATCCACAAACATTAATATATAATTGAAACTATCAGAAGGTGCCAAATCAAGGCAACGGTCAAGACGGCTCAAAAACTGCTCAGGAGCCACCAAATTTTCAAGAGAAATGTCCTTAGTTGTCATATATATGTGTTTAGAAAGGTGATCATCTCTCTCCTCCCCATGTGTGAAAAAGTATACTTGTCTGTCCCACTTGAGGCAACTACCAGATCTCATACCTAAATTAAACAAAATCACGAGAAAATGGCCAACATTTCTAACCTGAAACCAGGAACTTTAAGGGGCTGTAAGTTGTGGAACGCGTTTGCAAAAGCTGACAGAGCCTGAACAATAGAAACCAAAATAAGCATTGAAAACGAAATGACATGCAAATAAACATAGACACCGAACATACTCAGAAAGAGAAGGGGATGGGGTAGGGGGAGATACCTGAAAGGTTACACCCTCATGGGCAGGGTCTAAGGAACCAATGTCAGATAAAAGATCATAAAACAACCTAAAATATGGTCTTGGGATAAAGTCCTCTTTCTTCTCATCATGATCTTTTTGAATTGATCTGACTATTACAGCCAAAACCTACACCACCATGATACATGAAGTCATTTGTTGGTCCCAAGAAACTAAGGAAGCAGATAAACCATGAGACAAGTGACACAACATAAAAACTGAAAAGCTTGTTATCAAAAATAATGATAAAAGCTAACCTTTTGTAAAAGAGAGAGTTTGATTGATCCTTGTTCAATTGGTAAATACTACGCACATCACGAGAAAAGTTTGTCAAATATGATGCCTATTGACATAATGGAGTAGAGTGAAGTTTAAGGGTTGTACCTTCAAAATTGAATAAATCAGTTTAGCATAGATATCAATGGCCAGAAACGAAGACTGCACTTGTTGAGAGGACTGCATCACCCCGTTAAAATGTGACACCGCTAATTCCTGATGCAAAAAAGATTTTAACATAAGAAACAGCAAAACATACATAAAAAGATTATCAAACAAGGTCCAAGAAGAGAAATACCAATAAATATCGGAAAAGACGCTCTGAGATGTCATCCCCCCTCAGTAAGAAATTTTGATGAATTCTTAAAATGAATTTAGTGATGACGGCCTCACTTGCAGTCGGTAGTTCACATATTTGGAACCACTCTCTAAAGAGCAAAGATGCCTGCAGATGCAACATGAACCACAAATAGAGAAGTCATGACGTTAAATAGACCATTGACAAAAGGGTATATTTTATATTGCAAGAATATGGGTAATAGTTCAAGCCCCACCAGGACCACCAACCAGCAAACATTTTGTCGTGGATGGGGCTAAAGCTATGCTGCCGTGGTTGTTTTTATGGTTGTATAATTATGAGTAAAGAGTAATAACAAATGCACATTTTTAAAATAAAAAAGAAAATTCGGTATGCAATTGACTAAGATGAGACTGCAACGCAATTGCTTTCTTGTATTAAACTTAAGATTCACAAAAACAAAAAAAAAATGCTGGTTCCATTTGTAAACAAAAGTATAATACCTGCGCCTGGAAACTAGAGGCTTCAGGCTCAGTGACATCTAAGTTGTTGTCTCCCCTAGTAGCTACAGATTGAAGTACCTGTTCAAACAGTGTTAAAAGTTTCAGATTTTTTTTAAAACTCAAACTCTTCTGAATTTACGAACTAACAGTAAGTTCAATTCAGACCTTCTTCTCTCTAGCTTGCCGGTTGCTATCATCCTTTAAAATGCCAGGACCAGGGAGGCCACCACCATTTGCAGAAGGATTTTTCACAGTTTCTACAAGTTGCAGTAATGACTCTGGAGACCCAGGCCTTCCGGCAAGCTGAAACAAAATGAGGGATTATATTTATTACTCTTCAGTAATCTGATATCCATAACTGAAGCGGGAAGAGAAACCCACCTTGGCCAAGGCTTCAACTAGATTTTGGAGCTCTGATATGACTTTTGGTTCTTCATGCACCAATGTTTGGAGAAGAGAAACTGCAAACTCTGTTGCAACTTCTGCAGCACGTATGAAGCTAGTAAGACAATGATGAAAGTTCTTCCACTAAAATGAAAAAGTAAAGAGGTGTAAACATACTGTTCCTTCCAGCATCAATAAGCTTTGCCATATGGATATTATATTCTGCCAAGCTAAGCAACTCCCTGTGGATAAGGCCCACAGTAATATCCTTGTTGAATTTTCGATCCTCTTCGGAATAAATCACCTATTGGAAAAGTAAGGAATCCGGGATTAAGAAAATATGACAAAAACTGCACTGAAAAACAGCCGGGAAATCAAGAGCCCAACACTGCACTCCAATGCCAAAGAACTCATAGAAGAACTGGAACCAAATGCAATGTAAACACATGGAAACTCAAGGGGAAAAAAAAAAACAAGGTTCTCCCCCTTCAATAATTCCTTTTATCATAGGATATAATTAGAAGGTGCAAGGGTATGAAATCTGCACTGGTTACTCAAAAATGACACCAAACTTACCCAGCTAGTAAGCTCCTTAACTACAAGCTTGCAGACATCACGAATACCAGCGAGAATAGCAAGATGTGCGCCCACATGATAACCGCTGCCTCCATTTTCGTACAAAGCTTTAAATACCTGCATCAGGGACAAAAAGATTAGGACTAATAGACAACTGAAAACTACAATGAAAAATGAAATTGAATCATGAAAAAACACCTTCTGTGCAACAGCTAAAGCGGCCTCATCTCGACTGATACATTTGAGTAAGATCTGAGGAATGTCCGACACAATCAACTGCAAAAACAGAAAACAAAGAGATCAGCACTTAGTCTTGGCGATGTAGACTTATAATCCCTTGTACATGGAAATTAACCAGTTTATCGATCACCATGAGAGGTCGAATACCTGAATTTCAGTTTCCCTTGCCTCATTTGCTAGAGCATTCTCCAACTGATTCCAAAAGAACAAAGTAATCAACTTCAGACTTACAAATAAGCAACAAATTAACTTACTAGAATCATGAAAAGAAGAGAAGGAACAAGAGACTACAAAAAGCACAAGTCAAATGCCAAAGCCGTAAAATCATTAAGGGGGCGTTTGGTTCATAACCATGTAACGCAAAAGGAATTGGAACAATTAAGGGAAGTAATGGTAATGGTTCCCAATGAATTATGTTTGGTTCAAACTCATGTAACGTTATTAGTTTAAGCCATTCGATTACCAATATATTTTGGTTCAAGGAGTATCTTTTGACAACAGAGAGATAGACATGGGGGAAGAGTGCAACAATAGTCACCAGTGAACAAGATGGAACAGGAGAGAGAGCATGGCAAAGGTGGTCCCTTGATCTAGTAGTTTAGATGTGGCTGTTGGTGACAGAGAGGAGCGAGAAGAGGTGAGAGTTAACGGTGGTCTTCATGGTGGGGCGATGGAGGCAGAGGCAATTGGAGCTTATGTTGAGCGATGGTGGCGGTGTTGGTGGTGGCTCAGCATAGTGACGGTGGTTGCAGTGGCTGTGTGGGCAGCCATCAGCAATGGTGATGGTGGTTTTTTATCATTGTTAGGGAGTTCTGTGATATATGGGTGAGAGGAGAGAGAGTCAAGTTAGGAAAGTGTTACTATGGGTTTTCTGGTGGAAACAAATCAGGGGGGAATTGTTCCGGGTGTAATGGTAATAGATCCAAAAAATGTTAAACCAAACAAAATGTAAGGGTAATGACCATTACCATTACATTAATAGAGATATCCATGAACCAAACACTCCCTAAGATGTAATAGCAGGTTTGTAGCCGGATATCTCAACCACGTCAACTCACGGGTAAGATTGCCAACCATTTCCCACTAAAGTGTACCAATGTAGGCTCATGGGCAGTATCCAAGTTGGGGACATGTCTAAGATATACCGAAATAAGTTATATGAAGCAGCATAAATATACCCCCTCCATACTTTATCTTCCCCGTTTCGAATTTGGAGTGTTCCACTTTTATCTTCTCATTTCCACAAATGGCCAAAAATCACTACCCCGTTTGCATGTTTACCACTTACTACCCCACCCTTCTACACCAACAGTCCCACTCCCAGTCGTTCCCACAATCCTCTGCCTCTTTCCAAGCCCTTTACACCATTAATGGCCCCAACAAATTTTTCCCACACCCCAGCTCTCCACACAACCACCCATACATCGTTCCCTCACATGCACAGCCAGGCTGTTTTCCCCGCTGCCCAATCCTTTTCTTTTATTTTGAGGATTTTTTTTAATTACGAATCGACAAAGAGAATAAGGAATCATCTTTGTTGCACAAAAAAAAGTTACAGGTTCTTAACTGTAAAACCATAATTATTTCTTTTTTATAAGAAAAAATTGTATTAACTGTAAAACCATAATAGAAGTATTCCTAAGACAATCAACTGATTTAGCCCAAAGGGAGGCCAAAAAAGGTCACTTTACCCCAAAGGTTGTCTTTCTTTCTAGCCAAACGCACCAAAGAATGGACAAGAAAGTACATTTCAACAGTATCCTACACTCTCCCCTCCGGGCCAAATCCAACAAATGTTCCCGGTAAAAGTGCACACAGATTAGGACACAACCAATGTTCCCCCCGAACGCTAAACAGTCTACTACAAAGAGACCACTGCCCAATCCTAACCACCTCCCAACACCATCGCAAACTGTTAAAAGCCGTTTCCACCGCCATACTTGTCTGCTGCTAGTCTCCCTTGCCCTTGACTACCGCCTCCACCACCGCAATCGTCCCAAATACCACCCTTGCAGCGGTTCTGTTTATCCTTTCTCAGACTCCACCATGCCTCCCCCACAGTTACATATTTTTTATACATCAATACAGTGGAAGGCCCAACCCTCTTGTGTAGTCAATTCCTATATCTCAAAAATGTGAGAATAGGTGGCTGAGGAAAGCTGAAAGATAGTGATGGAGACTAGATCTGGTAGTGAATGGAAATTACATGGATGTGGTGATGGTGGCTACTGATTTTGAAAAGGACTTCTGAGTTGTGACGGAACACATGAGATTGGAAGTGAGAAGGAGAGAGTAGGAAAAGTTAGCAGGAGCCACGTAGACCAGTAGGAAAAAAAGGGACCAATGATGTTCACAATAAAACAAGGGCAAATTGGTCTTGTTGGAAAGAAGAAAGAAAACTATTTTTGTGCCTAAATTGACTGGGAAGATAAAAGTGGAATGGAGGGAGTAATACACAAGAAGTAACAAAACTAACCTTCAATGCCACGATTTGGTATTTGTCCAGAGCATCGCCTGTGGTCAATAAAGGCTCTGAAATACTAGTCCCCATTGACACAGGAATCGCCAACTGTGGCTGTGAGGCAGATTCCTGGCGAGAAAAAAAAAAGAATCAGCGGACATCAATTTAAGGCCACATAGCAGAGATGAAACAAGAAAAACTCTAACCTTAACATTAGCAGAAGAATCAGCGGGCTGTTGTTCCAGGGACAGAACAGGTGAAGAGGACACAAGGATCGAATCAACCTCTGAGTGCGGCTGGGGGACAAAATCAGGCGCTTTGAGGTGGTTGACAGTAGCAGGACTGCCACGGTAAAGCAACATCACATATAAGCAACATTACAAGATCATCACACAAAGGATCATCAGATATTCACTTAAGGTTCACAATTGAAACAAAACTAGCGATTATGATCTTGGAAGAGGAAAAAGCACATTCTAAAACTAGAAGAAAGTTTCAGAGGATATGCAAGTCCGGCAACTGAGAACTAAAACAGATAACAACCTGACTGGTTGTGCATGAGAAGCTTCTACTTCCTCAGACGCAATATCAACTGAATGGACACCTAAACCAAAACCAGTGTTTCCAAGTCCAGTTGAGTAAGCATTGGAGTTTGGCTGTCCTAAAGATGCATTAAAGGTACGAGGGAAGCCCCCAACACCCGAGGAAGGTGCATGACTGGCCACGGAAGCATTAGCACTCTGATTTGCCTGCTGATTTTGCCATGGTAGGCGAACAAAATCCTGAACAAAGACAATCCAAGTCAGTAACTTTCCAATACCTAGCTGAGAAAATACAATTTGAACAATTTCAGGGTAACATTTTAGTGGAAAAAAGAAACTTCCGTTCATGTAAAACGACAATAAAAAACCAGCAGTAGCCCATGCGGTAAATTATATCATACACCCGGTGTACCTTGCTCCGTACACCCTCTTTGTTTATTTCTCTTGTTTTAGGCCCAATACTTCATAAAAAATAAAGGGCCCATCTTTTAATCATCTACATACAAAGGAGGGTGTACGGAGCAAGGTACACCGGGTGTACGATATAAGTATTCAGCCCATGCCAGTGATAAAACAAACGCACAATTTCTGATATTATTTAACAACCAAACATCAAGTTTGAATATCACAATTAATATTACACGTAACCTTTTTAAAAAAAAAATTACCAAGAACATTTTTTAAGGTCTGTTAATATATTGGACCTGACACAAATTATAGCATCTTAATGCCATAATATTGTAGAAAGGCTTACAGGCCTTCAACAGCGCGAGTAAATGAGCTGAGTCGGCTGGCAAGCCACTCGGGTCAGCTCAGTAAAAGAGCTAGCCCCGAACTCACACTGAGTAAAGCTTAGGCTCTTTTCAATAATTTAAAAACCTTTTCCCTTTAGATAATAAATAATTTATAAGTTGTAAATGAACACTAGCATGCAAAAAAGGCAAAAAAAATTAAGTTTTAATAACAGATAGTTGTAACTGTCTAGTGCTATATGCTCCGAAACAAAGAACTCGGTGATTTAAGATTTTTCACTAGTAAGAAAAGAAAAGGTCTAAAAGGAAAATTTTAAAAACTAATACACAACTAAGGCAACGGGGAAACACCAATTAACCTAGGCCATCGTTTTCTCGTCATTAGCTATCGTTTTCACACCCCCACTCCTATTACGTTATATCTCCACCACTTCCCCCACTCCAATCAGCCCTCACTGCACACAACCAACATCAGCTCCATCCTTCACACTCCATAATACTAGAAATATACAAATTGAATTCAAAAAGAATGCACAGAGCTCAAGCCTAAGCTCAATAAGCATAGATCCAGATTCCAGGGTAAAGCACCAAGCCTACCTTTCGAGCCTACTTGGCTCGGGCTTGGCTTATATATACCCTGACCCTCAACCACATTTCACAAAGAAATTGTATTCAATTGAGGTCGTAAAAATATGTTGGGAACTCAATCTGATAATGTGGAAAACAGAGTACAAAAGAGCCAATATGAAAAACCCCAGATAATAGTGCTCCTGAATGCCGCAACTAAGCTGACCCCAGAATTGTGGAACACTACAGTAGAACTATACCTCATATACTCGCTGCTGAGAAAGGGATAATCGTCCAGGTGTAGGACGAAGAGTTTCTGGCAGAACACCCATGCCACTTTGGCCATAAATGCTTGCTTCATAAATAGAGGAACCAAGACTTTCTCTATGCTTCCTTCTTAGGGAAAGTTGTTGTGCGATTTCCCCATCAATAGTCTGCACAGCCTATAAAACAACATAAAAACATATCATTAATCACGCTAAGTTGACCATCTTCGATGAAAATCTGACAAAAAGATTCAGAATACAAAGATGTTAGATCGCTCCTTCAGCCCACCCCTTTTCGAAAAGAAAAATAAAGCTGCCAGAAAAGAAAAGGAAATGAAAGAAGGCTTTGACACAAATAGCTTTGCAAAAGAAAAGCACCACAGGACAAAAATATCACAAATTTATTATAGAGCTTGTTCTTTCTTATTGGGACAGTGCGATGGACAAAGAAGAAAGTGAAGACCAGCCCCAAGCATTTGATATTTTGCAGCACGTTGGTAGACATCTCCCCCAGTAAGAAGTGGCAGGTATTCAGAT
>ONZK01000092.1:30262-51870 GCA_900322385.1 Pharnaceum exiguum | reverse complement strand
AAACCANNTGACGAGATGTAAATAATAATAATAATTTTATTTATTCATTTAAAACTAATTTAGAAATGATTAGATGTAAAACAAATCAACATTAAAGCTAATTTAATTTAATTGATATTTAATTTAATAATCTTTTCACAAATTAAGTTTGAGGAAAATAATAAACGGCCAAGCTGTGTTTACAGACCTAAGGTTTGCAAAAAAAAGAAAAGATGAATCATTCAAAGTTGACTTTGTATAAGATTTTGTTATTTTGGGAATAAGTTTTGTCAAATTGCTATTTTGGTAAATAGTTTGTTCAATATTGCTATTCTAGCAAAAACCTCAGAAACAGAAGACACTTAAAATTCTCTTATTATTAGGTACACCCGGTGTTTTTTCCAAAGCTATTTAACTTATATCACTAGTCACATTATTTAAGTCACTAATCAGTCCTTTTATTATTAGTTATAACTTATAAATCCACCGGTGTACGGGTATGCCCGATATACCAAAGAGTTACTGTTAAATTAAAGCTGAACTGAACTGGAAAAAACTGAACTGTAGCACTACCAATAAACAAAATACAGCCTAAGAAAATACATCTCAAAACATAGAGCTCGTTTATTTAATATTTTTTTTTGGTGTAAAGGGAGACACTGAGGCCGGTAAGAATCGAGCCCCCAACCTTAAGAGTTGAAAGTGAGCTTGTTTATTTAATTTAGTAAATATAGAAAATCAATGTCTTATGTATGCTAATCCCCTATGAATCGGTATTTTAGATCGGTCGTCAGGTTCGGAAAAAACTTCTCTAACCCTGCGGGTCAATGACCCACCAAATTTTCTCTCTATCTCTTTCTAAAATTTAAGAGGGGTAGTTTGTTGATTTTAGTAAGAGAAGGCACATTTACACTACCGGGTTTCCGACCCACGGATCACCCTACATTCTCCGTCAGGTTCAACCCCCTTTTCCCATCGAGAAGCCGAGGCAAATATCAGATTCATTTGACATGGGGTGGGGTGCTTGCTTCCGATGAGACATTTAAGTTATCACCTCATCAATAAATACAATTCCAGATGATCTTACGCTTTGCATTTTCCCTAGAGATGCGACACTCCCTTATGCACCACGTAAAAGTAGTACCACCGTATTATTATAAATGGAAATTAAAATTCCATACGAGCTGAGTATAATGCAACAACCTATGGATCGAAACTTGGAAGTACCACGATTATAGACATGTCCTGAAAAATTGGTGATCCCTAATTAAAAATATTCTATCAGCAAATTAGGCTAGCGAGTTTTTATTAATTCGAATGATACCTCTAATTCACACTGATCAATCTAAATTAAAATTAGAAAATTTTGTGTGAACCCATTACTTATATTAGACTGGATGATATGGGTCATTATTGTATAGCCGATGGTTCATTATTGTGTTGCCGGAGGTTCATTATTGTGTTGTCGAGGGTTCATTACTACTCAGTCTCATAAATAAAATGGTTAACACATTTTTTTGTGAATTAAAATACAGTACTCGTAATTAACTTGTGAGACTAAGTACCATACCAATTGTCATAAGCAGTAGAATTAATGTCCAAGCTAAGGTAAACAGCCAGCCTTACAGCAGCCATATGATAGTAAAACATCTCCGTAGTTGATTGAACATCAAAACAAAAAAAAAACTCCGTAGTATATATACCATAACTCCATAAGCGCGCCTACAATTCACTCGTGAGAAGTGTTTCTCAACTTCGATCCATGCATGACACAACATTGTTAATTAGCATACTTGGCTAGCGATTATTAAACGATTATTTAATTCGAATGATCCCCTAATTAACACGTTGAGTAACTCTAAAATGTACAATAATTAACTTGTGAGACTAGTAGACTACGTAACTAACCATTACCAACCGTCAACAACAGTAAAACCAATGTAAAACAGCCTTATTATTACAGCCATATGATCAGGATTATGTGACAGTAAAACTACTCCGTAGTATATATACCATAAGTCGACAATTCACCCGTGAGACGTGTTTCTCAACTCTAAATCTCTCATGCATGACACAATATTGTTTGGCATTCAAGTCAACGAAATCCCGAACACTTGTGCGTCTATCTTCACTCGTCCGTTCACTAGAAAAGAAGAAAATTGGCAAGGTGAACTGGTGCAGAGAAAGTACTAGAAAGAGGAGAGAACGAAATTAAGGTTGATAGCTTGTTTTCTTTATTTGGGTAGCTAAAAGGGACTGTATCATACTATCATATCAATGTATCATCAATGAAAGCATGACACCAATTGCCAAAAAGAGATGCATGTTCTGTCTGTGATGTAAGTGAATTCCTCTTTTATGGGGTTATGACAGCATTTTAATTTGCATTCAGCATTTATGGTAGCAAAGACTTTTAGAAAACGTTGCGATTCATGAATATCCATCCCCAACTTTATTGAGAATGCGGGTTTGACTATATGGTGGACAAATTATACGAAGTATGTGCCTTGTCTGTCGATAAGAGATTGGCCGTACTAAGATCCTCTCACTTTCTTCAACGATTTTCATAGAGGGAAAAGTGGGTATATGTATGATGCTTTGCTAAAAAAGTGGTTGGAAGTTCGAATCCAACTCTGATCTTGCGCCTGGAAAAATCTTATTGACTATTTTTTTATCACTTAGTACACTGATAGTTGGGTGAGGTATTAATCACCGTCAAAAGTGAATACCCTGAGAAATCAAAGAAAAAAATAATGATGCTTTGTTGATCATACATACAGTATGTTTAACACTTTTTAGGTTTGTAATTTTCTGATTGACTTGGCCAAATTTCGTGTAAATTTATCGTTATATACATGAGACTATTCTGATAGCTAGGGGTTAATTCACTTTTCCAGATCTTTTCATTTTGTGTTTTAAATTTCATATGATCTCTTGTTTTATGTTTTACGATCTAACTGGGCTTTCGACATTCTATTATAGTGAAATGAGTTGAATTGAATGGTAGTCGTTATATGTTATAAAGAAAACTCTTTAATTCCACTAAATAAGACTGTAAGCTAAGGGTGTATTTTGATCGGCTGGGAAGATCTAAACTGGAAAAAATGAAGAAAATTGAAGAGATCTGAAAAACAATGAATGTAGTTTAAATTTATATATAACTATAAATAAAAAAACTGAAAAACGCTAAACTAAATTAAACTGAAAAAAACCGAACTGAACTGTAACATTACGGGTGAACAAAACACAGCCTAACTCTAGAATTGAACATTATGTTTTACAGAACAAAGCCTTACTATACTTTCATGAGCTCCCACAAGGTGATCATTGTGGTTTTATGTTGTAAATTTTCTACTCCTTATTTTTTGGTTGGTTAGCCGTAAAATACATTCTGCTCATTTTTGATGTGATATCAAAAAATAATGTCTAGGTATAAGCTTAAAGACTAAAAAGTAATCATGTGTTCTTTGAACGTTTAATTTTCGTAACCTCGATGGAGCTTATAAATAAAGCGAAACTTTGTCTACTTGATATTGTCACATTTTTTTTTTGTCAAAACACTTTCAAAATTAAGCTAGTTTATGATATTATAATATTGATATCTTTTCAGTTACATACAAAACGATCACATCGTCACGAATGGACTTAGTCGAATACGAATAATCTTCAACATGTCTATTATTATGGCCAATTGGCCATGGGCCAAAAGGTACTTGGTGATAAATGTTGGCCATGCATGAAATGACTTAGTGATGATTTGTTATTTCCAGTAGTAGCAAACGAAACCATATTATCGTGAAATAATTTACCGAACGGGATTCCTTCAAATTGTGGATGATGAGTGTTCTTATCTTTGCCCACATAAATCTAATGACCGACTGCCCGATCGACTCCGAACACTACACTACAGTATTGTTTTACGTACCGAAGTTACATGATTTACGTACTGAAGTTAATTAAATTACATGAAAGTATGAAACAATGAAAGAACAAAAGACACTCTGTACACTACGTACGTAGCATAGTAGCAATGCCTCCTTTGGAAACGCACAAACACTGAATTGTTCTCCACGAATGTAAAGGATTGCAAGTTGCAAGTCTTTGTTCTATGAGGGGTTTGCGCTGACAGGCCAATGTTCAAGATACATGACCTAGCTAGTTGTGGATAAGGTGTTATAGCACACGTCATGCTTATCCTGATGGATATGTAACAAACTAAAAGGGTAGTTGATTAAGTGCTATACTAGGTCTATTGTTCTTTAAAATAATCAAATCTAATGATCAAACATCGTGCACCAACTTTCACCAAATCTCAGCACACCATCTCACTGTAGTTCATCTCACATGCTCCCAGATTAATGATGCTGTTTATGAAAAGTTTGACTGCTATTGTACTTTCACCGCAACTAGGAATTTAGCAAGAAAGTGAAAAACAAAAAAGAAAATAGGAATAGCAAGTTTTTGTCACAGGCTCACAGCAGCATTTGCTGCTTTGGTCCTTGTTGCTACAGACCTAGGGCCCACCAGGCAACGTTATGTTTGCGAGGACAGTTATTTGCTGCTATTATATCCTCTAATCTTATTAAAGAGGGAAAAAACGACAAAATAGGCAGTATAGCGAAGTTGACCAACCGTACTATTCTCTTCCGCTAACTCTGTTTTATCACCCTGGGAAAAAAAAGATGATGGCTGAAAACGTATTTTCCTAGAGAAAGTAGCTCAGAAATGCTATAGCAATTTCACTACTCGACTTGTTTTCATTGTATTTGTTGGAGTACAAAAAATGATGCATGTCTAATTGACGAAGAAATTGATGGTCACTACTTCTGTTTATAACTTTTATTATACAACGATTGATCGAAAATCGAAAGAACCTTTTGTTTGCAACTGGATAGTCAAGGCCTTGTTTGACACCTAACTGAAGCTGGTAGCGGATAGCTGGATTTAGATAGTTGGATTGATTGATTAGATTTGTTAACTAGTTTGATCAGTTGATAAGAACTAGATGGGGGAAGATACCTTATTGATTTGCAGTTGGCTAGGGTGAAAAAATTAGCTAAACTACCAAACAAGGCCACAGTCCGCCTAAATAACGCCCGTAAAGCGAGTACATAACAACATCGATCCTAAATATCATGTATTCTTATTTGAAAGTGGAAGGCTCCGCCCAAGGATACTCTTGGGCTCGAAGTCAGGGGCAGTCAATGACACTAACTCAAGCTTAGAAGACGGTCTAACACCTATTTCAGCCCAGAAAGCAGCCCTGAAATAAGGTTGTCCTGCCCAAGTACAATTAGCATTGTGACCTTTGATGGAGCGTCATTATACTGGTTGACCTTTGCACAGTCCTTACGATCAGAAGACTGATAGAACTCTAATAATATCTTCTTCTTCTTTGTATATATACAAGAAAAGGCAATCTTCGCCTACAACACCAAACTAAGATGATCGAAACATCCACGCACTTTGAAATTACAAATCGTCAAATGAACAAATCTACAAAGACAAATAAAAGATTTATTTTGTAAAAAGCCTCTTTCATGTAAGTCTGCGCGCATACATCTTTTCAGCAGTGAGACTTTGGTGTCCCAGAATGGTATACCATCTCGTGTCCCACTTCAATCTGGGCCGTTTTGAGACACCAAAGCTGTTCTGCCTTTTCAGTAACCGGACAACACTGGGTTGTTGACTTGTTGTACAAATAAAAGATTTCAATTCATTTTCTCTCGCTGATGATCGAGCAACTTGCTCCCCCTGGCCAGTAACGTTCACACTTGCCAAGCTAGTTTTCCTTTTTCTTTCCTTAGCTCCTCAGTACGAGTACCTCTTTTGGTGGCCCGCGCGCCCCAACAGAAAACGACTGCAAGCAACCTGTGGTCTGCCCTGCAACTTATTTATGTGTCCTTGTTTTATTGTATTCTAAATGCGCACTTTTTTATATACCTTTTTCCGTTTTATATATAAATAACATTGTACTCGTAATTGGTACATAAACTTGTGTGCAGTGGAAGCTTTTAGCGTGATTCACTTACGCCGACTCATATCCACATCTCTCATTCTCTCTCTCACTCTATTTTCCCTAGCTAGCTCTACTCCTCTCTCTCACTCCCTTTTTCTCTCATCTTCAAATCCCTTCAACTAGTACTTAGCTTAACTACTTTGGAATAGTAGTTCATTCTGAAAGATGGTCGATCAGGAAAGAGTTTGCTGCTTGTGTGGCGATGTGGGCTTTGCTGACAGGCTTTTCCAGTGCTCTCGTTGCCGCTTTCGCTTCCAACACTCGTATGTTTTTCTTCTTCTATTCTATCTTTCGTTCAGACTTTAGAATATATTCGTTCATAGTCTGTCTAGCTATCAATAAATACAACGTGATCATGCTTATAGCTAGAAATTAAGGGAGTATTTGGTCGTTTAAACTTTTTTCATATTTATGTATGTTCGTTTATGAAATGATGCATCATGCAAATAGGAGTATATATGTGCCTAAACTCGTTTCTAGGATGTCAATACAAGAGCTTGCCAAAATGTGTTCGTTTTGTGTCATATCAATGGTACGGTCAAGTTCATAGTCTAATAAATACTAACAGAGTAGACAAGAACTGAATAAATTAATTTAATTAACTACAAGTTTCGACATCAATTTAGATTAGTCGTTCTAACTTTCGAGTTCTCAACTATAGATGACTGCATATGCCATATGGTGGAGTATTTATGTAGCTGAGCTGACCATATGGCCGACCAATGGACGACCGAGATAAATAAATTAACATGATCATGTGTGTTTAGTGTTAACTTGTTCACTCTTATATGACTTCTGATCTCTCTTTGGGGTAAACAAATGATTCATCAGTGATGAACTTCAAGCAATAAGTCGGTATATTGTTCTGTTATAACAACCATCACTCCGTATCATATGATCAGTATATTATATGACCCGCCGTATGCATGGTTGGAATAAATAATTATCAACAGTTGCCTGGTACAAGCTATAGACACCGTTAATTATTCCTGATTATATTATTGTTTTTGATGGAAATTAATTATTCCTGATTAATCAAGGTTTGGCATTAATAGGTATGTTGACTGTTGAGACTTGAGACAAGTTTGGACGATATAGATACACTCGACCGGTTACAACGTACAAGTAGATAGCAAAATTGTACGTAGTGTTAAGTTATCGAAATGATTATTCTTAGTTCTTACTCTTCTCCTTCCATCTCAAATTCTCTCTATCATACATCTAGATCACACTATTAAACTTATACCAACTATGACAACTAACTTGGCACATAATTTTTGTTCATCACGTGTTTATTTGATTAGTATGTCTCTTTATTTGAGCTACGTACGTGCCTACGTACGACATATATAGATATAGTGGTAATCTGGTAACGTGACAATTAATTTGAAATAGAGTTGTATATTTATCACATGTTCTGTCTCTTCGTGTTTTTGTACGTAGGTACTGCAGCAACTACTATTGTGGGATTGAATCGTCATCGACAGTCTGCGATTGGTGCGAAAGCGAGGAGAGAAACTCATCCTCATCATCAAGTAAGCACGCCAAGAAGCTAACACTGTCTTCTTCATCATCGTCTGATAATAATCTTAATCGGTCCGAATACACTGTAGGAGAGCGGATTAAGCATCAAAAAGATCACAAAGTATCATCAAGTGCTGCCAAGAATTCTGGAGTGCCTTCTCCTCGCCAAGGTTCTCACCGTCGCTATAAGCTTCTCAAGGATGTAATGTGTTAATTATCAAGATCATTAAGGTCAATACCCTCCTAATTATGAGTTAAGTTCAAGGTTTGTAGCTGCGTGAGTGTGTGTGTTAGCTATCTAATGCCAACTTTCAGTCCCTTTTCTCTGTTCCTAAGTTGTGCTTTGTGAATATTAATTAGTTGTTAGTGTTTGCTCGTTATGTACTAGAAGAATTACAATATATGCTCTTTGGTTATAATTCTATTTGTCTACTAGTGTGATCTCTCCATCTCGATCTGAACGTCACTAAGCTAAGGTTTTCGACGAAAGATATAGATCGATTAGAGTGAGATGTTACATATCTTAGGTTTTTGTAATCAATCCTTTTGCCTCTCATCTCTAAACGACTAAACGATCGAATGGAATTGATATTGAGTTAAAATAGAGCAAATTATAAATGATGCTGATATGCAAGAATGTTGTTCTAAGCTAACCCAAAGTAGTGTATGCTTACCATTAAATCACTAACTCTACATGTGACATCAAATTGAGAGTACATAAAGTTTAATGTATTTTAATAATATTTTATGTCATTTAAGTTTCTTTAGGCCTCATCAGATTCAACTCAGATTGCGATATCTCAACATTTAGCCATTAGTAGTTCCCTATCTCTCCACAGTTACATGCTCCATGTTAGGTATGTTTAATGATTTTAGGATTATTTATAATAGTTGTTTTCCATTGAATGACAGCTAAATATAGGTAGCTTAGCGGCTATTGTCTAAGCTTTCATCGTCCGCTAGTTTAATTACAGTATATTAGAGTTTTGTCCTTGTCAAAGGTAGGAGAATTCAATGCATTTTGTTGTCAATGGAGTTGCTAGTTTTTCACAAACATGCATTCAAGGTATTTATGAGCGCCTAAATTGTTACTTGTCAGCTAGCCTACTGCCATTTTTTTTTTTGGGAAAATTTTATTTAGGTGTTGTGAAGTATTTGGTTATAAGGAGTACTCCCTTTGTTTGTATTCGACTTTGGTAATATAAGATTAAAATGATTTTGAAAAGTAATTTTTCAACGGTTGCTAAGAGGGTTTCAAAAAGGTTTCCATAAATCATTTTGGAGACGGCTTCATTCGGGGTAAGACTGCGTAAATATATCATAGCTCCTAAATACCCCATTTGAGATGAGATAACTTTGCCTTATTGATGTTGTTGTTATTTCACAATATTATTCCCATATATAAGATGTTGCATAATTTTTAAGAAAGATGTGAAGCGGCAAACTCTCCATTTACAAGTGGGAAATTGCATTGGAAATTGATAAGGGTAAATTCAGACGCATTGTTTCGATATTTATACATTAAAAAGTGAAAATGACACTTGTTTTGAATAAAAAAATGAGTTAGAATGATGCTTATCTTGGAACAAAGCCTCAGAGGGATTAAAATAAGTTGCTAATTGATCTAATAAGGTCATTGATACATTTTAGGAGAGTCATTAAAGAGAAATTGGTCATTAACTAAATAAAAAATGTCCCTTAGAGTCATTAATAAACTAAAGAGTCGCAAAAGAATAAAGAGAATGTCTAAGGGTATATTTTTTGGGAGGATGCTAGACTGATCCGATATAATGGATATCAAAACACGGTAACGTAGCACAAAACTCCTTTCTCTTTTCAATACTAACAATTTAATAATACCGTACCCTTGTTAATTCTTACAAAGAGGTTGGTTATTGACTCGAAGGGTTAGATAAACATTTTCGTATTTATATTGATACAACTTTTATGCAGCTCTTCTCGCTTTTCTGTGCACACAATTTGCTACCTTAAAGCTCATTTTACACCCCTCTTATTTTTGATACATCTCTGGTTATAATTCACAAAAATTATAAGGTACTCGTACTGATTTAATATCTAATTATAAAATTATATTTTATTTAAAACAAAAGATAATAACAATTATGATATGATGACTATCTACAAGTTATCAGGGATCAACTTGCAATGCAAGCTTCGACTCATAAAATTTTCATCACGTATACCGTATACGTCCGTCCTAGTTTCCACTTTCCACGACCANNNNTTCACCTTTTTTTTTTTGGCAAATAAAGGAACTTTATTAAACTTCGCTAACCCAGGTGCTTGGGATGGTTTTTAGCCATCCATTGGTCTCTACACCCTTTATCTAATTATCTGTTTATGGTGAACCAAAAATTTCATTGTAACTTAATTTTCGTCGTGTGCTTCGGGAATGTTGTGGCAATTGCACGTCAAATTCTAGTTTGATTGGTCGGCCAAGTCGGCAAATATACCAATGAATATTGTCAAATACGATGAGAGGACTGAGGATGTCCGGAGGTGTACGCAAAGACATATTATAGTGTCAAATGAATATTGTAGTCCTACCCCATGGCTCGTTTTGGGATGTACGCCATAGCCGATAACGCTTTGCGGCCGTTTCAATAAAATCTTTGTGTTTTCGTGTCTAGCAGTTTTGTATTATTCTAAAGAAAAACTGATGGATTTTGATCGCCTGATGTGTCTATGGATCGAGTACAATGTACATACATGTTACGTTACGTTGTATACCATACGTACATCTTGTCAATTTCCCAACATAGTCTCGCAAAAATATTCGATCTCAAGAAATACGATGTTTTATAATCAATTGGTCATTTTAATTTGTACACATATTGATACCACCTTATTTTAAAAAGTCTTGCGTTTTGATCACTTCACACTTTTTTAAAATTAATGAAACTAAGGTACCCGTTATCCATGTGTAGAAGTGATTCTTAATTCAATTCCTTAGAGTAATATAATTCATAATTAGAGAAACAGCCAGTACTACTGATGTGTGAGCTTGAGCTAGATTGATTATTGCAAATATATAGTTGCTGAAACGTCAGTTTACAAGAACTCATGGTGTGCAACATAATATGGGGATGGAACGAAGACGGGGATCATCTAGTTCGTGGGTCCCTTTGGAGTGGACGATGGTAGCTCTTAGCCGCGTAAGGAAGCTGGACGAAGGGGAACACAACTGGGTGAGTGACGGACGAAGCTGATCGGAGATTGATCAAGATCGAGAGAGAGTCTGTGTTATATAAACGGCAGGAGTAGTCATTGGTAGCTTAGTACATTTGGTATCTAAAAGTCATATCATATTATATACAAAGAGAAGCTAAGGGTCATTGGTAGCTAGCTTAGTATATCTAGTATCCAAAACTCAAATCACATATTATATAGTATATACAAAGAGAAGTTACGAAGAGATTCCTTATTATGCTAGTCGATTCATGATTTATCGAAACTGTAGTTTAGTTTAGGTTTTTTTATTTAATCTTAAATTTTTTGATGACTTTTGGATTATTAACGAAATTCATGATTTACCGAGAGTTACGTTATTTAATGGTAGCACCCCTTTAACTATTAAGAGAGTATTTGGCCAAGATTATTCACTCCACAAGTGATTTTCGTATGTAATTTTCTTATATATTATTTTCCCTCCACCACCCCTCCACCTCGAGTCAACTACTTCAAAGCTCTCAAACATTCTTGTAAGAAAAAGTAGAAGCCTCAATTTGATACCTTAACTAGTTTTGGTCAAAGATAAATTTAAACGTTCTTTCGATGATGGTGGAGAAGGAGGACAAAGCACTTTTAGACAAATAATTTTAACCAAACAACCTTTAAAGTTGGGGGTTTGATCTCACCGGCCTGTATGCCGAAAAAATATACGATCAAGAAAAAGCAGTGTTTATAACGATTACAGTATTGTATGTAATTGATCGATTAGATATGTTATGTTTCTCTTTGGATTGGGCAGAAACGTAAAATTTCTTTTGGTTGGTAAGCATCTGAGTGACGTTGAAGCTAAGCAACAAATTAAAGCTTACCTCAGTTCTGTTACACCTAGCTCATCATTATTTGCGAGACGCACATCGTGTTGGTACTTGGTAGTAAGGATCCAAAGACTCCGATCGTTCTATTCGTTCAATACTTTGTCCCTCAAAACGTACAGCTTGACGAAATAAAAAAAAAACGAAATACGGATAGTTTGAGAAGGCCTTCCCTTTGTTTAACCCCGTCTTAAATCGACCAGAAAAATTTGTGTCACAAGTTTTTGTGTTGATCGATAAACTTTTATTCCATCCATGGAGTCGTTGAAGTAATTATGCAAGTTTCAGTTTTGATTAATTTAAATTGAAAATGCATGATTCCAGTGAGACAAATAATATATGTAGCTGTAGTTAGGGAAGGGGTCATATTCAAACAAATTTTGACGTTCATCATCTATCGGTTAATGTGACAAGTCATGCTCCTCATTTTTTGTTAAAAAAAAAAATTTACAGGTGCAACGAGATTAAATACACAAATACACAATTGAACTCATCAACAATAAGAATGATGCCAATCTTGCTGACACTTGACTGAAGTTATTGGTAGACGGAGACGAAGAAGTCATGGATTCTAACAAAGCTCCATAAGTGAAGTTGGGGTTGGATCCATAAAGATTTTGCACCCCTTCAATATCATCAAATTTCAGCTTCCATTTCCTTTCTCTAGGCTTCAAACTAGGGTACATAACTGACTCCTTAACATTACTATGCGACAACCCTAATATATGCCCGATTTCATGTAACGCAACGGACTCCAAATCGACGGCCACTTTCGACCGTTCCCTGCGGAAATCAACTGCCCATCGTTCAGCCCCGTCAAGGTGTAATCTCCCACTCTCTGGTGAAAATGCATGAGCTAAAACCCCTAATACCCCATCAAATGCGTCTCCATCACCGTGATCACCTTCGTAAAATCCTATTTTGATGTCGGCGAGACCATAGTTATCTGTCTCTACAAAAGTAACTGGAACAACCGATGACCATTTTGCAAAGGCACGCTCAAATGCTTCCCTTGTCTCTTGTAAGCTCAAGTATTGGGTCATGTTATGTCGAGAAAAAGCATATGTTAGTGTCATGGGTATTTGACGTGCCCATCTAGGTTGCCCGGGAAAATAGAGGTAATGTTGTGTTTGATGCACGGAAAAATGTCTTTTCTTGGCCGTGAAGTGATCTGGCATGCCACATCTAGGAGACATTATCATAGACATTGTACGAGGGTTTAGAGTACCGGTTTCTGGGAGGCCATATAGTTTTTGGTAACGACTCACAACGAGTTCTAAATGTTCATCAAACTCGTTGGTGAAATTCTTCGAGTTGTTGGTTTTGAGATGATGGTAATAGCCAAAATGATGAAAATAATTTTTAAGGTCCGCTATGCCTTCAACTTGGTTTCCTTTCTTTGCGTGGACGAGTTTTCCGAATTTGTGCCATGCATGGGGGTGTTTGTGATGGTGTCTAGAATGTGTTTGGGTCATGAGTTTAAATTGGTTGACGGGAGATGAAGATGTACTATTATTGATCGAGAGGAAAATTAGAAGGAAAATAAGGGGGAAACGATTGATGAAATTAACGAGTGAACGCATAGTGAGTTAATAATGATAGATTTGAAGGGGAAAGGACTCAAAGGAGTGAAGATTATACACAATGGAACCTTATTTGAAGGTATTGACATTAGTTGCATGACTTGCATCTATGTAGAAGTTAGAAATCAGTGGAGTAGATTTGAGCTCGTTAAGACTTTTCGGTAGTGCACAATGTGGAAGTCACATATAACTACTACAGTAGTAAATTAGAGCGAGTATTTGTGCTTGTGGATTTAGTTCATATAGATTTGGTAAACCACTTTTTCCCTTTTCATGATGACCGACTCCTCTTGATGATCGAATTAATCACTCATCACTAATACTATACAAACAAGGGTGTTGGTCAATTGACTTTCTATTGCATGCCTAGCTATTTTATTGATTAATCCCCACTAGGCCACTAGTCACTATTTTGGTTATCGATCTCCTTGTTATGAAATCCGCATTCTATTTTGTTAAGAATTTATGATACAACTTACAAGTATATCACAATTGCAGGTCTTGCGACTTCTGAAAGGAAACTTATTACTACCTTATCATTCCCTCCCTCCCTAAAAAGGGGTGGCAGGCGGTCGATCAAATGCTTGCTGCTTTCCGCATTTGGTAATTAATTGGTAGTTGCAGACTTGCAGCTCCTAACAGCAGGCAAAGATGTGCTTACCTTTGAAATCTAGAAAAAGTACTGACTACCCTTTTGAAAGCAACTTGTTGGGTACGTACTATATTTCCTTCACAACTGCTGTTCAGACTCATCATTGTTGCTGCTGGCCTGCTCTTAGCCAAACAAAACAAATATAATGTCAACAAGTCTTTAGTACACTGCTGAATTTATAAGTAATTATAAGGGACTGACTAATGGCATGAAAAAGTAATACTTGTTAAAATGCTTTGCAAAACACATCAGGTGTACACGTACACCGGTTCTACCTAAGAATTGTAGAATATAAGTAGAGAAACATTCCACTCCCTCAACCCTGCTTTTCTTCAACAAATCTTTGGTAAAGCATATAAATTTACATCGGTGAATTGCAATTAATAACAAAGGGACTAAATAATAAAATAGCTTATATTAGGTGTTATAATAATTCTTTGACAAAAAGCACAGATGTAAGTTTATACTGGGTTGTCTGGGTATACCTTAGAATTTGGGGCTTTTTGGTGCACTTTATCTTTTTTTTTAGCATAAGCAAAATTTAATAAAAGTTAGTCCTAAAGGGCCAATCTAAAAAAGTTGTCTAGGCTTTACCTTTAATTTTTAAGGATCGGGCATTCCTTGTGAGTTGTTTTTAAAAGAAGTGGTATATGGGCCCTCATTTTTAAGGATCGGGCATTCCTTGAGGGCCCCTACTCTACATAAGTTGGTGCTTTGGGCCTTAAAGCGGAGTGCAAATAACTCAGTAAACTACATAGCCACAATAGTACGAGTATAAAATCAATGTTGATGCTTGCATTTGCGTGGACGGTTGGGTCGGAACAGCTGCGATTGGAAGAGCCGAAGAGTCCATACAGGTCAGGTTATGTTTGCTGCAGTAAAAGACCGTTGCATTGCTGAGGCCAAAGCTGTGTTGTGATCGAATCTGATTTTTTCTCTATTGTGCAGATACTCCATGCGAGAGTTAGAACTTGTGACGAATCAGCCTAGTACTAGACGATATCGTTCATTGCACCTCTCAGTCTAATTGCTTGTTCTCGTGGAGTCACGTAAAAAGGGGTGGCAACTCGGTAACTCGATTGCTCACTACCTTGCTAGAGTTGTTCCAATAGGAGTTGAACGATCTTGGATTAGATGCTGTCCGTAGTCCATTTCCGACCTTGTACGTTTGGACTGTCTCAATTAATAAAATCGATGAATTTTCCCTCCATAAAAAGAATTAACCGCATCCCGAATGCCCTTTGATAGTAGTCCCTACTCCCTACATGTATACTCAAAATGAAAGCTTTCCGATCCTTTTTTAAATTCATCTTTAAATCGAAAGAATTTAATTGAGAAAAAGAAAACCACATTGTAATTGCAAAATGATGAAACTGTAACGCATAATCAATTCATTATATTGCAATTCTGATTCCCGGACCATTGCAATTCCCTAATAATAATAATCATTTCATTATCATTATGCCTAAATTCAATTAGTTTCTTACACTATTATTACACAGATAAGAACTCCATAGCCATTAGCCAATAAAAACTACATGATGATTAAGTCATAAATCCACAGAAAAACGAACCTTAATGAAATTCAGGATAAAACACTACAAATTAGCTTATTATATGATTCGATCCCTCTTGATGTTTCCTTTCCCCAGCCAAAGTCACGACCTGTTACTTAATTAGCTGAAGGCCGAAGCCAATTAGCTAAAGCTACTCATAAAATCTTTGTCTGAAATTTGATTCAAATGAGGCTCGCGGTGGTGAGATTGCAATAGTGACTGAAGACATAGAATTTGCACCTGAATCTGACGGAGACCCTGAGACAGTATCATACATATGCATGTTACACAAATTCAAAGCATCATTTTAACTACATTTGGAGTACAGCCAAATATATTGATAATCACTCTTTTACTACGTCCTTGTTCTTTAGGACTTGTTTTCACTTAATGCAGTCCATCACAAATCCCACTATCATAGAGTTCTGTTGGTCTGTTCGGATCATTGGTATATTTTACATCTAAACAGTTTAATTCGATCGATCCGATCAATTGGTGAAATTTATTCGTAAAGAACAGACCTAATTAGCACGTACTCTGAGTGCTCGGTGAAGGCGAACAAGGAGCATGGGCATTTTCTGATTGAGAGGAACTCATATGATCTTGAGATGTGGTTTGGTTAGATTTTCTTCGACGGCGATTATGATCAGCTAGTCGTTTCCGGCAGCTCCTCTTACCATTGTCAAACTCCGAGAGCAGGTGAAACCTAAATGCATACATTAACCAATAAGAACAAAGTCAATTATAACCGTGTAACCTACGTTGTATACCCCTAATTGCCCATATCTTTTTTAAAACCATGTCATTGATCTAAGCTCCCAGGGTCACGCATTAGTAATTATATAGTCCACTTTATGCGTACTATGGTACTAAAATTAGCAAAGGTAGGACTGTGCACGAGTACAAGCATTAAGACAAGCAATCAGGAACCACCGGACAAAATTGCCCTCGGGATCCCTGTTGTACGGCCGCCATACACACCAGTATCCTCCAATGATTGGGCGTAGTTTGGGAAGGTTCGGAAGGGTAAAGTAGAAAGTACAAGACATTAGAGCTCGTTAGGGAACGGACAATATACAGTACTAGAGTCTTCATTTGCGTTGGCTTGTAGAGTTGTAGGCTTGTAGCCATCATATTACAACTATGGCTGGATAATTCTTTCAATTTCCTTTTCGTTATTTTTATGGTTGATCAACCAACTTCGGAAAACATCAACCTGGAAACCAATTACTCGCATAAAAAAAAGGTTGTGTGATCGACTAAAGTAAATCTGAGGCATTTTTCAAATCAGATCAGTTCAGTTTTGGTGATAACTTTTTTCCAGTTCAGTCTGATCTTTATAAACGAACAATACACAGCCATTCCAACTTAAGTTTATATCTTTACATTTGAACAAAACACACCATAAAAAAAGATTATGTATAGTTAAAATTATACTGTAACTATTACTGGTTTGAACAACTTCGGAAAAATGGACAATACTATGAACAACAACACACCATAAGTGCCAAAATTACACCTTTAGAGTTTGAGTTCAGATTTTTTCCATTTAATTTCAGTTCAGCTCCTTATCGACGAAAAAAACACACCCTAAAGTGATTAGATCTAAAATTATACTGAGCGTGCAGGGAATCAAACTCAAGACTTATTCCTCATAATTATTCAATTACAGTATTGTGCAGGGAAACAAAGTCTTGTACACCCCGACATTTTGATGATGCACCACTCTTTAATATTCCTATAACATATCATATTTTTCTATTCACACAAGACAACGACCCATTGTAATCTATGAGACCTCTAGTAAGTAGTAAGGACGTCATTAGAATTTCCCCTTCAATAGATTTAAGTGTCGATTTTTTTATTTTGGTATGATATATAAGTGTCGATTTTTTAATAATTAATGGAAGAAGGGTTGTATATAAACAAGCTAAGCCAAGAGAAGTTTTACTTAAAAAAGTTACGAGAATGGTCCCCCAAATCAAAATTACGAGGTTGTAGATTTGACTTTTATCTACGTTATTAGGTGACTCAATCTAAAGAAAAAATAAGATAAGGTAAGAAATGTAATTTACCGGCTACATTGTTGGCAGAAGCGTTGAGTGACGCCGTTAACAATGACAGTGGAAGCCTTAGAGTGAAACTCACACACCTTATGACGCCTATGGTAATGCTTAGCATGGGTAAGGTCAGCGTTACACCCTTCGGCCTGGCATTTGGGCTGGTTCACCGGTTCACCAGGTCTAGAGCGCCTGTAAAGACGGCTCACCAGGTCATCATCCGAAGCAAAGTAGGTCCGGCCTCCAAGTCCAAGGTTCAACCCAATGTTAGTGTAATCCGGTTGTTCCGGCTTCGGGACTAGGATAGGGTACCCCGAACCTTGAGGCTCGGGTAACGCGAGGTTGTAGGGATCTTGGTATGGGTTTTGGGAGTGTTGTAAGTAAGGGTAACTTTGTTGTTGGGTTGTCATGTCTTGGTAGAGAGCGGGAGATGGGTTGTGGTGTGGGAAGGAGCAGGGAGAGGAGAATGTATCGTCGAACATTTGACGGTGGGGATTGGATGATGAGGTGTTGGAAGGGTCGTGGTTCATGTCATCGTCAGTGATGATGAGCTGAGGAGCTGAGGTGTGGGTGTTCCACTGGTACCCTAACATTTTGCCTCTAATTAGCAAGGAAATATGGAGAGAATAATTTTAGAGAAGTTTGACACTTTTTGGATCATGTAGGAGATACTATGAAGCTGAGAAGCACGTCCGGTTGTTATGCATTTTGGCTAAGAAAGATCACATGAGATGCACGTATGAAAACTATGGTATATAAATGTGTGTACAGTTTGCTGGCTGTTTTCACTTCATTCATGCCTAGAAAGGCAGTAATAATTGGACTGGAGAGTTATGAGGGCAGGGGGGGCTATTTGAGAAGAAAGCTGTGCGTTGGTTTGATGACTTGATGGCTAGATATTGATGCTCTGAGATTTTGTGTTTGCCATTAAAACACACATGATGTGGAAACTAACACGTGACTGGAAATTTATTAGACCATTTTTAGCTACTCTAATGGTACTAGGTGACACTGGCAATTCTATAATCTGTGGTTGCTTCTTGCTTGTCTTATCATTTTGTACGAGACTATATTATCGGATGTAAGTGTGGCTTAGTGTCTACAATTGTGTTACTTAGGACAGCTTGAAGTTGATAGTAGGGTTCTAATTCTAAAATTTCCGTTGTAACGGTCTTGGACTCTTGGCAGTTGATCTCTCATCAGATCATTTGATTGTACAAAGTAAACACACGCTGCACATACAAACAAAATGAAAGAGAAGGATGTATGTTAGTACTGTAGTAGTTCTTATTTCTAACTGATCGAACTGTATAATATTAAGATTTTGTTGAATAAGTACAAGAGCTTCAACGTCCTTATGCTGTTACAGCACTACGGATACTGTAAAATACCTCCGACTACTAGCTAAGCTGTGGATATACCATCATAGGACTATAGGAGTACTACTCATTCCACTACTAGCTCCCTGTGGATACGCTACGTACTTGCTGTGGATATTGTACTAGGGATCGGATTGGAGTAGAGTGATCCTACAGTGTACTAGGCTACGAGCTAACAGTTAATTTGGAGTCATTCAGATTTTATTTTTTTGACAGAGGACCATTCAGATTATTAATTAGCCTACTTGAATGTAAGCAGAAATCATTTTAATCGCCAATGTAAGTAGTATTTTGACTGAAATTTAGATGAATTCATTAAAATTAATTCAGTTTTTCCCCACTCAAGATTAATTACGGCCTTGCTCAGTATCATTTTAATCACCAATTTTCATTTTAGTCCAGCCAAAATCAATACTATGAGTTGTAGCACACCATTAGTTTGCAGAAAGCATCGTCGTCTGCTAGGACTCAGTTTCCCCCGCTATGGACTTGCTTTGCAACTTTAACTCATTCTATTCAATTTAGTTTAGCCATGTTTGTTGTGGTTCAATTCTTTCAAAGGGATCATAAAACTTATAAAATCAGTCTAGTATTGGGATTTTATTTATTAATGAACTTTTAAGCTGTTTAAAGCTGAATTCTGACTTATGATAAATTATGTATTTTATTTCCAAAAAGTTTACAAATTCCGTTAATTATTGCAGCGCTTCTATGGTGCGCCCATTGTATTAATAAATGATTACGAGTACGTACAAATTAATACATAATGAGTTCATGATTTGCTTTATTTGCGAATTAAACGATTGAATACAAATTGCGGAGTTTACAGCTACAAAGGACTAGCTAGCTGAAGCTTTTATTGGATGGCTTACGTTGCACACTTGCACACATCACTTGAGTTCCAATTCAGAAACTTTCTGCTCATTCATCATATCAATTAACTGACATTTCCAACTAATAGCCTTGACATTTAGGTGAGGACTCATTTGAGGATCGATTTCACTTCAGCAAGCTGATATTTCCTGTAATAGTTACTGTGTGAAGGATAGATAGAGAGAGCGAAGAGAATCACAAAGGTGATGCACCACAATCTTTTGGTGCAGAGATTTGGAGCCTGAAAAGTCTTCGTAGGAGGGGCCCTAGTTTTCCAACTCTAGCTAGCAAGGAAGCTCTATCTTCTACGGAGTAACTCTCTGTTGGACCTCATTCTCAGACTTGGAGATTGGAGGCAATCAGTGAGCAATATTCTAAAGATCGATTATTAAAGAAAGAGAGACTAGCTATTAAGGTTGACAGTTCTCCGTACGTATGAGTCAACGTCACTGCAGGCTTTTTGCGCTCAAGGGTAACCACTAACCACACAACGAGAAAACTCTCAGCCTCTATCAACTCTTGTCGGCTACGCCTCTCTTATTCATTTGCCCCCTCGATCTATTTTACCACCTGTCTCCATGTAGGCAAGATTTCCTCCAACTAACAACAGTAATGGATCAATGGTTTAAAAGAGCTGATCAGATCTTCTCCAGTACGTACTGGTGGGATGAAGGGTGAAGATCTTACCCATAAGGCCATAAATAAAGCACCACCTCTACTAGCCCCAATACATCAACGGCTTGATTCTTCTCGAGTGCACGTACTTGAAGATTTGCATTCGTCTAAAAATTAGAACCTTTGTACGTTTAACACCACACCATACTCCACTAGGCTATGTAAAGTCCGGTGTAGATCTTCTTCAAGCACACGGGAAAAGATCTCCATATTCGCGTTTCCATGCACTCCCACTATTTTGAAGCTAAGCTCCAATTAACTACACCGTACCTGTTGTAAGTTTATATCGGGTGTTCTTAGTTAACATATTATAACACATATTTCGTTACTCATCTTATAAATATTATTAGTTAGTATCTTATTATTAGTTATAATTTTACTTGGTGTAAGTTTACACTCGTTATACCAAAAAATTGTTGATTTTAACACGATGGTACCAATCCGTCTCTTATAATGAGCACGGACATTTGTGCTCTATCAATTTAGGCCCTTTTTTTCCGCTTCTAAAAAAAATTTCAGTTTAATTTTTTATCATAAGAAATTATGACATTAATGTCGATTAATTCGTCATTATTTGTAACAATCCACTTCGTTACTCCAATTCATTTCATACTTTAGTACCTCAAGTTGTAAACATTAGTGCCTCATTTCACTTCATTGTTCATGTGTCTTAAATTTGAATATGGGAATTTCTCCACATCCGATAAAGGAGTCGAATGAAATCAGAGTTTTATTATTCGGTTTTGAATTAAAGACGTTAAAAATACGAAATCAACGTCGATTATAACCTCTAGCCTTCCAAGCTATGGATGCGGGTTCGATCCCCGCTACTCGCTTGCTCGATTCTAGATTCAGTACTGGATCATTTGAAATACAATTTTTGAAAGATTGTCTCATCTCCTCGACATGCAATTCTGTTTTTGGAAGCAATGATATTTAGTGAATTTTGGGGGTACGGGATTAAAACCCGGGGGTTGGGGGACGGGATTTGAACCCATGGCCGGAAGGTTTTATGGGAAAATGGAAATGTATGATACTTCATACGAGTAGTTCATATGGCCTTGTTTGGGAGTTAGCAGTTAGTAGTTAGCAGTTAGCAGTTAGTAGTTAGCAGGAGCAGTTAGTAATTAGCAGGTGTAGTTGTTTGGTACATTTAATGTTAGCAGTTAGTAGTTTTGTAGTGTAATTTGCTCCAAATGCTGTTGCCAACAGCATTTCACCAAGAGTAGTTTAGGCCCACACAA
>ONZK01000091.1:90424-100597 GCA_900322385.1 Pharnaceum exiguum | reverse complement strand
TTGGCCATTAAAAGAGTTCTTTAGTCTTTTACTACAAAGAAACACTTTCGAATAGTTGTTTCGAATGTAGGTCCAAACACCTAAGACTTTCTGGTAGCTCTAGCATTGTTAGGAACCCAACAAAGATAGAGACTGCATAGGTTGTTGAACAACACATGCCTGCTGGGGAATTCATGGCAAGTGCACTTTGTAGTTTGAAGAATACAAGGAGTCCAGTCCAATTAGCGCTGGAATTTTGAGACTATTTGCTACTATTCATATTACCAACATGAGATGATTCAGCTACGTTCCATACAAAGATCAATGAAAATAACTAGAACAAAATGAATCACACATAACCAAAAACAAAGGATGAAAACTTTCTTTAGTGTGTTCTCTCATCCGGCGTCGGTTAAATTTGAAGTATACATCACTTGAACATAGCAATAAAGGACGCATGTTCTGACGTAACCACTACTTCCTCTCATCACTCATTTGACAAACAATTTTTGAAGAGCACAACTCAACTGATTTCTAAACATCCCAAACACAACCATACAGGTATTCTAAGTTTTACTAAACCCTCAAGTTCATGGTTGATATGTGCATGAACATCCCACTCAACACCAAAATGTCAAATAGCCACATTGGTCAACGCCGTATCTAAGAATTCCAGCTGATACTGTCCTCGTGAATGTTCAACAATGACCCACCATATAGAATTAAGCGGGAAATATCCATAGCCATCTTTGATCATCAACCAAGCCCCCTGACATATTGGTCAAGAGTAGTGTTGAACAGCTCGCATCTGCAAAAACAAAGAAAGATTCTCATAATTAGAAGTGGCGTAGACTTGTAAATTTTGAATCACTAGTATGACATAAGTAAAAAGAAAAGAAAAAAGAAAAGTGTCGTATACAAATCATTGCTAATCAGTTTACAGTTCACTGATGCCATGAAGGCCTTGGGTTAAGGAATTACGGCAGCAAAAGGCCCCCGTTAACTGAAAATAACTTGAAAAGAACCGCCCAGTTTGCAAAGGCGAGCACTTACTTTATTTGAGTTCCAGGACTGTACAGGGGATTCTTGACAACATACTCAACGTACAAGTTGTAAATATATTTCAATTGTTCCCTTAGATCACCAGTCCTTGGATGAGTGACCAAGATAAGCTGCTCCAATGGAAAAGAAAGCAGATAATTAGCACAAATACCTGAGTGCATTTGCAACATTAGAAGCACATATCATGTGGATATATAGCACAAATACAGAATGGCTCATCGACAATCATTGTTTTTTTCTTCAATCATAGAGGTGAACAAGCTTGATTTGATGTTGAATAACAGCTGCAATGATAGATTAGTAGAAAAACTGAGGTACAAGCACAGCCCCTACCACCCAGGGTAAACCCCACGAGGGCAGAAGTAAAAGACCACCAGGTGGTGACTATCAATGCACTTGCTTTGATTTTGGGAAGCTTCAACTATTAATAATCCAGAAAAGAAAATAATGCACAAGACATAGCAAATATGAATACCAAGCTTCCCCTTCCCTTCTTTAGTTACAGAAGCGACCCCATAGGCTTTCACTTTCGCGTCTCTCTAAAATTGACTTCCTCCTTCTAGATAAAAGTAATGAAAACCCCAAGAAGGCAACAATCAGCTGAGAGGATGACATCCCAGATCACACCATAAAGAGTTTGAGGTCATTACAGGATGCATCAAAGAACGAGTGCCTTCATGCTGTCCATACTCAGACATAATTTCTCAATCCAGAAAAGATGGATAAGTCTCGCCTAGGGGCACTAGTTTTTGAAGGAGTTAACACATTGATACAAAGGCCTGATGATACTGTAGTAGACATATTTGATTACAAAAACTTCTAACCTCAACAATCGAATCGAGGAAACAGAGGATCGGGCTTCAGTGCCCTTGAAACCATTGAGTCATTTGTTCAATAGTAACACCAACTATGCAATCTTAACACAGCTTGAATCTAACAGTACCAGTCTAACATTCCAGAGAATGGGTGAAAGAAGAGTCAAGGCATACAGACCAACTATGTAATCTTAAACACAACATAAATCTAAGACTACACTCCAACATCCCAAAGAATAGATGAAACAATTGTCCAATTGTAAACAAACTCACCTTTATTCCTGACGGAGTTTCCATGAAACTGAGTTTGTAAGTGTTGGTTCGGAAACTGTGGAAGGAACATCCCTGACCAGGCAATTGAGGCACCCCAAGGTTAACCTTTTCCACACTGCGCAACAGATCATCAATGATATATTACTACCTTAAAAATCGACTCTAAGGAGAAAAGATCATTAAAAAATAGCCCTTAAAAAAATGTATAAGCTAAAGCTACCAATTTCAGTATAATCAAAAGATGGCAGTACAGTTGAAATAGATCAACCCCCAATCTAAAACAAAGACTGACAAAAAGACACGCAAAAGGGTTACTGGAAATGACAACTTGTCTTGACACATCAAGCAACAAACAAGCGTCAACTACCAGTAGAAATTTGACAATTAGAAACCTCTTCAAGAGGTTAACTTGCTCTAATCAGTACACATTTTTTCTTTTTAATTTTTGATGGAAGCATTATATTTGACATGCCAACAAGTAGATCAATACAACAAAACCCAAAAATTTCTCACCAGTTACACAGCATTTTTTTGCAAGTGACTAGCCAAAACCTTCAAAAGATCTTTACTTTGTCCCCAATACTCATAAGAAAAATATAATAAAATTACAAAACATCAACATTTCATCCATGAACAACCATATAAGTAACAATCTGACATTTACAAAATAAAATAACAAAAAATCTCCCCACAGTAGTGACATCAAAAATCAAACTTTTCTCAATAGACACAACCTAAAAAAATGATTGCTCAAAATGCCAATGGATACCAACAGGTAATAATCCTATGATCAGAACTCAACTCTCCAAAATCAATTTTTTCCCGTTCTCAATATTCCAATTTGCATATAGGGTATCTCTACAATTAACAAAAACAACTCAACACTAGAAAATCAACATCTTCCTCATCCAAAAAAAGAAAAAGAAAAAACAATTATGCAATTGGGTCTGTCCACATTCAACCAATTCAGCAACCCCAGATGTAACACCCCGCCCTTTGCAGCCTGGATCACCATACAATCTTAGTCTTGGGACTGTTACAATGCTTAACAATCATTCCTAAACTCCTCTTAAATGGCTCAAATTTGGTGGGTATTATTACACAACACCCCAAAATCAACAATCATTTCACAAAGACAAACAAATGACAGCTCAAAATTTCTCAGTTCTACAAAAAGGGTATTTCTTAAATCACCAAATTCAACAACCCAAAATTCCAAAACAATCAAATTTCTCATCAAAGCCACGAATTGACATACACACACCTCAAAAACCCAATCCAAGCAAAAGGGTATTCTCAAAAATCACCAAAACCCAAAATAAAAAACAAACAATGACAGCTCAAACTTTCAATTTAACAAAAAGGGGTATTTCCAAAACAATCAAATTTCTCATCATAGCCAACAATTGATACATACACACCTCAAAAAGCCAATTCAAGCAAAAGGGTATCCTCAAAAAACACCAAAATCAACAACCCAACAAAAAAAATCTAATCTTTATGAAAAAAAACAGAAAAAGAAAGGGAAAACAAGGAATTACCAAGTGGGATCCATCTTGGCAGTGAGGGATTTGAGGGAGAAGAGAAGACCAAACATGAGCTTCTGATCTTGTTGCTTGTCCAAAGTACGAAGAGGGCGGTTCCACTCTCTGTAAAGCAGACAAACACCGTTTCTGTTGAAGATGTACATCATGTGGGCATTGTTCCCTGCAGCTGTTACTGCTGGTGGTGATGGGTTTATCTCTGTTGCTCCAAAGAACTGCATTCTGATTTATGACCTCTGCCAATGCACTCCTTTCTCTCTCTTGATCTTTGTTGATGAATGATGACTGACTTTTGGTAAGGGGAGTTGATTTGAGAGTGGCAGGGAGATTGTGTTTTTACAATGGTTGTGGTTCGGTGATCTGAGAAGGGAACTTTTATCAAATTTAAAGAGTTGTCTTTTATTATGTGTTTTTATTTCTTTTGTAAGATGGTAATATCAACAAGAGTGGCTGTAGTTTAGTGGTTAGAATTCCACGTTGTGGCCGTGGAGACCTGGGCTCGAATCCCAGCAGCCACAATTTTTTATTTTATAAGAATTTCTCTATTTTGCCACGCACTTATGGTCAGTGTCATACTCATGTGGTCTTTTTGTTACCTTCTTGTTGTTGTGCTTTTTTTAAATGTAGGAATTTTTTAAATCATCTATTATTATCATGTTATGTCATCTGTGCCACAACAATAATCTAGTGTAATCCCCTAATTTAGACACACAGTTTAAATAGAGGGGGTTGTTTATGATAACAACCGTACGCATTGATACATTGAAGTATTGATTCTCCGTAACTTAATTCGTTTAAATCATAAGTACCGGAAGTTTTATTAGCCATTTTAATTTAGTCCATATTCACCCAACACTAAAAGATAGAAAAATTCTTTCAACATTATCTACAAATGGACCCTATGTTAAGTCATCAATGCAAATACTAATATCAGCTTGATACTTCAGTCTTTGTATAACAGTATGTCATAGGAACGGTATGATCAATGCTTAGATTTTTGACTGTAACCTTGCAAGTTTTGCATCCAGCATTTTTTCTTCTTCTAACAAAGTAACAATACTTGATATTGTGTAATGTACACGTACTGTAGTTGTGTTATGTTTTCTTAACTGATTATACTTGTTTTTCTCCCACTCATGCTATTGATTTTGATCTTAAGTGAACTACCACATCTATAAAAAAAAAAGGTCAATAAACTACAAACTACTGTCTATGATAAAGTTTTTGATGCATAATGCAAACTGCCAAAAGTACTTTAATAATAATAGAACGTGAATAATGATGGTCGATGACTCAATGTAGCCAATAATATATAGATGCCCCAGGATGGTTGACAGTATTGATCGATCAGATCACTTATCTAAAAGATACATGCATATCACAGTGGATCACATCAATGTATAACATCACATTCACATAAGTCTTCCTAGTTCCTTCCACCCAGTGCTATAGTAAACTCTTTCCACCGTTTCATTTCTCTCCCTGTTCAACACTTCAAGGAGGTACCTCTTTCTCTTCTTGTTATTTGTATTGTTTCAAGGTACCATCAAATAATGAATGTTCAAAATTTAACAAATACTAATGTGACAGGCAGACCTCACCTGACATAGTGACTTATAAGCTTGTGACTTTTATGTTCAACATACCCTTTGCTTTGAAAATAAATTATCAAGTGCATAGTTGTTCCAGCTTTTATGATGAAACACAATACTAATTAGCTGTTTCTTGGTTTGTATGCTATCTTTTTTTTTGTTGATTATGATGAGGATTGAGGAACACTGGAAAAATTGAGAAAAAGGGTAGGAGGTCAACAGGTGTTGGCCTGTTAGGTGTAGGATTGAATTATTAATTAAACTGATAATTATCCACCCAAAAGACATTAGATCATGGGTAAGATAAAGCCATTCCATTAGTGTTATTTCATTTTGTTAAAAGTTTATTGACTTTTTTGTACATGCAGCAGTACATTGTCTGGACTTTGGAGTTGCAGATAAGCAGATAACACTGATAACTGATAATGTTATGTTCTAGATTGAAGTGGTGCCAATTCTGGATCATCTTCTGGAACCGTAGATTTGTGTTCCTTTTCGTTTGATTAATTATCAACAAAAGTGGCTGTAGTTTAGTGGTTAGAATTCCACGTTGTGGCCGTGGAGACCTGGGCTCGAATCCCAGCAGCCACATATTTTAGCACTTTTTGAGTTTTTTTCACACTTTACAAGGGATCAACTTCTTCTGCACCCTGATTGACACTATCAGTAGCTTTTGCTTGTATATTTAGTTCTGTATTTGTTTCACTCCTGTGGATCAGCTATACGTAGCACTTCCGTTTTATGATTTCCGTGTCTTGGAGTTTGGCATAGGTAACTTCATTTCGATTACAAGAATTATGTTCATAGTTTTCCAACTTTATTCTTATTATTTTGACCTAATTGTCCTAGCCAAACTGGTTAATCTTGATACGCTGCGCTTTTCTATTTCTGAATGTTTAAAAATGGGTATGTAAGAAAGGCCAAAAGGGTAATGTTCAGCAAGTCGGCGAACCGTCCATGGATGTTGAAAATCTCTTCTTTGGAGTCACTGGTTGTATACTTGTATCGCATTGAGTTTGCTAGCATTCTTGTGAAATGTCGGTAGATGGTAATATGGTATGCCTCATGAAAGTTTGCCAATGTTATAAATTTAGAGCTAATTACGAGGTTTTATTAGTGTAGACTTCCTTTCAATTTTAGTGAGTCATAGGATGGTATCATGGTAGTGGTATGGGGGAAGGAATTTTAGGGTTGTTCAAGTATGTGCTCACCTAACTAACGGTAACAATGAATGGAGCTTCTAAAAGTTAACATTATGGAGTTCATTTTTATGAAGTCATGAGTATGTCATATGGATATTGTTGAGATTTAATACCTTTGTTCTCAGACATCCGTGTTTTATTCTGACCATTGTGAAATTGAGTTATGTACTTATGTGTATCTGTGACAGATGATTGAGTATTTTAGTATCTTCTATGCAGCTTGTATCATTGATTGATTCATCAGTGTTGGATATACTTCAGCGGTTGAAATTTAGCCAGACTCCAGGATTTCTTGGCTCGGCAATTCACAATAGATTTCACCTAAAACTGTGTGCTTTCAATGTCCGGAGTAGAAATTCAGAGCAGGTTTTCATCTGCTCTAAAGTCAGTTGAAATTGATGGCAAAGGAAGGGGTTTAGTGGCTGCTCAGGCATTGAAGGGAGGGCAAGTGGTAATGCGAGATTCTCCAATTCTTGTCTACTCCACTTTCCCTTGGAAAAGAAGTCAAGAAGAAGACATCAGCCCTTCGTACTCTAGATACTGTGGCCACTGCTTCAGGTCCTTGGTAGCAGGAGAAGATGTTGATGCTATACCGCGGTTTACATGCCCTTTGTGTTGTCATCCTGATGATGCTGTCTTTTGTAGCTCCAGATGTAGAAATTTAGCTCTCAACTCAAGTCACACAACTTGGGTTTGTCAAAGTCTTAGTTACTTGAGAAATTGTCCTTCACTATTGGATGGTCAGCCAGAGGAGCGTCAAGTACAGGCTCGTGGCATGGTGGCTGCTTACAACCTTGCTATGGTTTCTCCGTCCTCATACCAAGCCTTGTTAAATCTTCATGGAAAAGGGGCTCGCCGTGGGGAAAAGGGCTTTGATGTCGCCATCTTTCTTCACTCTTTGATTTCCATGGTTCCATTTCCTCAGGGATTTTCAATGCCCTCAGTGGAAACAACAGCAGATATCATAGCGAAGGACTGGTGTAATTCATTTTGTCTGATGGAGCCAGTATCAGAAAGTGGGAAAAGATCTGTCAGAGCTTATGCTCTCTATCCAAATGCTTCGCTTTTCAACCATGATTGTCTGCCTAATGCTTGTCGTTTCGATTATCTAGACCATGAATCTGATGATAACACTGATATAATTATCAGAATGATACATGACGTTCCACAAGGCGAAGAAGTTTGTATCAGTTACTTTCGCATTAATTTGAGCTATGACGAAAGGTGCAGAAGGCTGCAGAATGATTTTCAGTTCGCCTGCCTTTGTTACCGGTGCAAGGTAGAGGCGAAGCAATCCATGAACAAGACCATTGAGACAAGTGAGAGTGAGCAGAAAGCAAACGACGATAACACTTATTCTTCTTTTGCTTCCAGATTCTTGTGTAACCTTGAGAATTGCGGGGGCACTTTGGCACCCGTACCACCTTCTGATGATCAGCCTTCTGATATGATGGAGTGTAACTTTTGTGGAAACTTTTCAAAAGCCAAGATGTAGCATATTGCTGTATGTTGGCTTTTGTGCATGTTTCATATCCTGATCTAGTTATCTGTATTGCATGTTTTTACATTGTTTTCGTATTGTTTTGTTGATAAGAAGGCGGATCACCCATGGGTATCCCATCTTGAGCTTAATAACTAACCAGCCAAGCTAAGCTTGGTACACTGTTTTCGTGTACCTGATTATCATATTCAGTTTTCACCACATCTCCACTCCATAAAAAAAAAAAAAACAGTTTTCACAGGACACCAAGACATGCAATGATATTTCTCTGCAGCTTTACAAATTTTGATAATCATCCTTTCTATATCCCTTCACTTAAATATTAGATTGTATCTTGTTGTGAAGCCTGCAGTGAACTTGATACTGGTAGAGGGGATAGATAATACTAGCCCCATCTAGAATTATTCACCTTCGGATCTCAAAAAAAAAAAAGAATTATTCACCTTCTACAGCTTGTAAATTGTTCAAACTTCAAAACCCAAGAGAGGACCTGTAACAATAAAGGAATAAACCATCTGCTTTCATGTCAAGTTGTATTGTCTTGTAGTGTCCCACATCGTCAGCTGAGGAAACAATTTGACAATTCATATATCCGAAGCAGGTCTTTCAATAGCAACTTCGTCGTGAGTGAAGTGATTGGGCTACGAGTCTTAACGGACCCAGGCCCAGGAAAGTCCCCGGGCCATTAACCACAGAGATGTGGGCTTGGAAACAAGTGTGCTTCGAGCTGGTGGGTCCGTTCAATGGGCCAATGTGGAGGCCTTGGACTCATCGCCGACAGCCTTATGGCCGATTAACACAGTTATTCACTTGGGCTTAAAATGCCTACCTTAACGGGGCTTACATCTCATGACCACCCTTTTTCCTTTTATTTTATTTTCCTTTTCCCTTTCATTGTTCATTTCAGCCTCTCAGTAAACTCTCACCGCCGACTTTGCTCCCCAAGGTGACTAACTATCTTCATTCCTTTCTCTCCCTATTTTTTATGTTATGTTTTCTTAGTTTCATTTATATATAATGAGTTTGTAGTTATTTTGCTATGTTAGTGATGTTTTTGTGGTTTGTATCATTTTTTGCACATACCATCATAGTAAAAGTCTTAAAGACTTGATTTTTACTTTGGTTTAGTGTTTACTGCCAAAAAGTAAAGGTGCCCAGAAGAAGTTTTGTTGTTGGTTTTGTGTTATGCTTGTTTTTTTTTGTGTTTGTTTCATTGTTTGCATGCATAAAGGTTTAATTTTGGCTGTAGTTTTACTGGAGTAATGAAAATGAGAAGATAAAGTTTGGTTCTTTTGTTGTTTGGATGTATAAAGAAATGATTTTTTTTTTTACTTATCTAAAAAAATAAAGAAATGATTTTTACATTGGTTTTCATTTGTAGCATCAAAAAGAGACATTTGCCCAGAATTATATTTGTTGTTAGTTTTCTTTGATATTGCTGTATTCGTTTTTATTTCATTGTTTTGGTATTGATTTTGTGGACAAAATAATTTGGATAAGCTGTTCAGTGAACCATTATTGAAGTGCAAAATTTGGAACTTTTTTGATATTCCCTTTTAGGCTTTTAATATATGCTTCTTCTATGATTTTATCTGCTAAGAATGTTGGCTATCGGCTTAAAAGATTGTTGCTCTGAGATTGAGACTTGGAGATTTTTTGAGATTTAGTATACCATGGTCCACAGACCGAAATTTGAGTTCGAACTCCATTTTGGTCCATATTAGCCGACCCCAATCAGTTTTGGGATTAAGGGTATGTTGTTGTTGTTGGTCCACGGACAGTGCCGACTTACTTAGGTAGATTGGAATATCATCTAGGGGTTGCTGGTAGATTGGTATTTAGTCTTCTACCTTGTGATATTGTAGAGGAGGCCTTGTAACTTGAAGTAACCCGGGTATTGATATGATGCTATTCATGATGGTGTCAAGTTTGGGTTTGGCAAGAAAATAGTGCTCTGACTTTGAACCGGCTCGTTAAGAGTGTCGGGCTGAATTTCATATTGTCTTAGCATGGTAACTGGACAAGCAGTTCTAATTAAATTCTCATATTTTACAGACTGGGGATTGGTAAAGAGGAACCATTTTTGTTTTCTTTTTAACATCGCGCTCTATTTTGGATTTTGTATCATGGGTTTACTCCTGATTTCAGCGTTCAGTTTCCTTCAAATACTTTTTAGTTTTTTTTGGTCATCCCCCCCCACCCCCC
>ONZK01000091.1:66953-85632 GCA_900322385.1 Pharnaceum exiguum | reverse complement strand
TTAGTGGTAGTTTGACATGTTGAATATTTTAAAAAAAAATGTACCAAAGTTTTATCACATTTAGATAGGTTGGTATCACGTTCTATGCAATTTATATCAGGTTTAGAGTTTTTTTTCGAGAAAACATAGCTACAAAGTTTTATCATGTTGAGAGAGTTCCTTATCATGTTGGGAGGGTTATTTATCATGTTGTAAGGGTTGTATGACAGGTTTGGTTTGGTCAATTCTACAAAGTTTTATCACGTTGGGAGAGTTCCTTATCATGTTGGGAGGATTGTTTATCATGTTGTAAGGGTTGTATGATATGTTTGGTTAGATCAATTTTTGGGGACACAATATTTAATTGTGAGTGGGGTTTAGGGCCTACCTGATAGTCGCTAACAGTGCAACTATCAGGTAGTGCGCTAGCATTGCTCGTAATTCAATGCTAAGATGAAGATGGGATATAAATTGAGCTACGAATAGTGTTGAATCTCCCGGATATATTTTGCCGGTTACTAGTAGTAATCCCTACTTGAGTTGAATAATCCCTTTTTATCACCAGAAGTAGGATTATTCTGGGCAATTTTATCAATTCAGAACTCTGAATCAGTTGATATACGAACAAAAAATAGAACAAACAATCTTGATTTATACGTGTGATCCTTTGCACAGGAGTTTGGACTGTACAAATCTTCTCAGTTCTCTGTATTGTTTGATAGAAAAATATGATGGGATGAGAGAGGCTCGAACTCTCGACCTCAGGATTACTCAGAAAGCTATGAGACCTACGCGCTAGCCAACTGCGCCACCATCCCTTTGATGTTAATGACTATATTTTTTAGGATATTTTGCGTTTTGGTGCCCTGAGGTTTGACCTAATTATGAATTGGTGTCCCGAGATTTGGATATTGTTATTTTGGTGACCTGAGGTTTGGTGCCGTTAGCGTTTTAATGGTTTGACCGTTAAATTGAAGGGTTGACCGTTAAATAAGCTTACGTGGCAATCCAATTTCAAATTTCTGAATGTTTAATGTCTTTTTTACCCTTCTAGGTCGAGTGATAACCAATGGGTATCGATACAAACACAAACATACAAACACAAACCCAGAAAACACAAACCCAAACCCAGAAATAGCACAAACCCAGAAACACCCAACATTATACCCCACTATTTCTCCATAAAACCCGAAGCTATGTAGAGGCACCCATGGCAGGCACCTAACTGCAACAACAAAAACCCCCAAAAAATCCCAAGCACCAAACCAATCAAGCAATTTACAAGAAAATGGGGAAAATAAAATTCCTAATATAATAACCAAATTCGTATAAAATCCCAACGCATACAACGCATCTTCGCATTTCCTTTGCCACACCAATATCGAATCCTACATTAATAATGTTCATCATTTGTTATTATCATATTTGGTAACGCAGATCTTATTAAAATAATATGATATTATGATATTATACCTTGGGCTCGTCGTGGATGGCGGGGATGAGATTGGGGAGAGAGAGTGTCGGGTTCAGATCTTAGAGGAGAGAGGGCTGTTGTTGCTGGGGCCACGACGGGACAAGGCATCCAACACCCCGGAGCGATCTGGGTTGGCAACGGTGATCGCCAGTGCTCCGGTAGGGGTGTGCGAGTGATGGTCGGGAAGA
The DNA here is from genome assembly GCA_900322385.1 of Pharnaceum exiguum. Lineage (NCBI taxonomy): Eukaryota > Viridiplantae > Streptophyta > Magnoliopsida > Caryophyllales > Molluginaceae > Pharnaceum > Pharnaceum exiguum. The sequence goes on along the minus strand of ONZK01000091.1, from coordinate 83,991 downwards.
GACTGGCCTGAGAGTTTGGGATTTGTTTCTTTTTCTGTTTCTTTTGGAAGGAGGGGAAAGTGAGTGAAGAGGGAGAGGGGAATATTGTGTGCGTTTAATTACAATAAAAAAAAGAATAATTTTCGGAAACGAAGAGAAAAGGAAAATAAATGGGAGAATTTCTCAAACTTAATTTTTGGTAAAAAGTCTTATATACCCTTCTATTTAACAGTCAACCCTTCAATTTAACGGTCAAACCACCAAAACGCTAACGGCACCAAACCTCAGGTCACCAAAATAACAATATCCAAACCTCGGGACACCAATTAATAATTAGGCCAAACCTCAGGGCACCAAAACGTAAAATATCCTATTTTTTATTATCTAAATAATTCGTTTCCATTTTTTATTTAAGAGATTTGTAGTATTTAAACAGTTATCTCAAAAAAAAAAAAAAACCACAACAGTTTCCTTCGCTTAATAAGTTCAACAAAAAATCATTACGATCAAATATTTAATGAAAATGTGTAGTTTTAAATTGCATGATGCCAATGCAATTCATGTTCAAAGACATGCTTCCTTACTAGCACACGTAAACCCTTTGTACAATTGTACCTTTTTGCTTCTGAAAATAAAGTGCCGAGGATATAAGCAGATGAAAAACATACAATGTTTTCAATTTTAGAATAATTCAATACAAAATTGGGATTTATTGGACCACACTCAATATACAACAAGCGCTAGTAACAAGACTAATCATACTTGGCACCAAGAGCTCACCAGTTTTTCTTACACATCTCCTAGACTCCTACGTAAAGGATTTAAAGAAGGAGATAGTGTCGTTCAGTGCCTCGATGAAATTGTCGATATCCTCCTTAGTGTTGTAGAAGTAAAGGCTAGCGCGGGCACTTGCATTTGTTCCTAAATAGCGATGAAGAGGCTGTGCACAATGGTGACCCGACCTGATCGCAACTCCATGCTGAAGCAAATATTGGAAAAAAATTAGGCCACAGCTCTATTTTCGTAGCTATTGAAAATAAAAGATGAAAGCAATAGGCCGAATACTCTTATGAAGTTGAAAAGAAACACAGATAGTTGTTCACCTGCTGATCAAGAAAAGTGGCAATGTCAGTCGGGTGAAGATTCTCCACATTGAATGAACAAATAGCTGCTCGCCGAACAGTCTTAGATGGCGCTGGGCCATAAATGTGAACTTTGGGGATTGAAGATAGTTTTTCATACAAGTAGTCAGCCAATTCCACCTGGAGAAAACCATACAAGAAAAAGAAATCAAACATATGCTATGGTGATGGTTGTAATGGAAGTAAAAATATAAAAAGAGACTTAAGTTTATTAGGATCTACCTCATAATCATGGATCTTTTGCATACCAATTCCTGACAAATAATCAATAGCCGCACCCAATCCAATGGCTTCTCCAATTGCTGGAGTTCCAGCCTCAAACCTAATTCACAAGTGTGAGATGATCAAAACAAACCCCAGACAAACAGCATATCCTTTGATTACTATAGAAAAAAGACAGAAGTCACAGAGAGACAATTTCAAAAGAAAGCATAATGTTCAAAACAAATTTAGGAATTTGTTATAGATGGAAGAAGTGATTTTTCATTTCCGAGGGGAGACAGACCTAGAAGGCGGATCAGCATATGTGGAATGCTCCAAATACACATCAGCAATCATCTCTCCGCCACCTGAAGACAGATAACACGTGTTCAGAGGGCTACTCAGCCATGATTCTTTTATCTCTTACAGAACAGCCAACTGGTGAGTGGTGCCAATACAGCACAAAGCTAGAGCAAGTCGGATACAGATATTTGTAAGTTAAAGTAAAAATCTTACCTAAGAAAGGAGGCATGTCAGCTAAGATCTCACTTTTGCCAAAAAGGAAACCAACACCTGTGGGTCCACACATCTGAAAGCATTGTTCATTTGTTGTATTTGAAGATAATGATCATATTTGCTAAAGTAAAAACGGAAAGTTCCCAACCTTATGAGAAGAAGCGACGAGAAAATCAACACCAAGGCATTGAACATCAACTACCATATGCGGTACACTTTGACAAGCATCGATCAAGACTTTTGCCCCAACAGCATGAGCCGAGCGCACTATATCAAGTACTGGAAGTGTAGACGCTGAAACAAATAAACACAAAGTAAGAGTTAAGAGTTAATACATCTAGCAAAGTAGTATAATTATAAATCAAAACCAATGTAATTCCACTTTGCACAGGACATCTAATATTTCATCATCAGAACAATAACAACATTCCATGTGTAATCCCAATTCCATTGGGTTCTGGGGGGGCAAGATGATGCAACCTTTCCCCTGCATAAATACAGAGAGGCTGTTTCCGAGAAAGACCCTAATGAAATGCTATATTGATGTATTCCTGGCAACTCCAGTGAAAATACAAAGCATCGTAAGTTTAGTGAGCCATTTTGATTTAGCCCAAGAAGAAGTGAAAGCTGAAAGAAAGTACCAATTCTTCCAAACAACAGACCACTAGTAATTTTTTCTTCTTCTCTTATTCTCCCCAATTAGTTAGTGGTGGGTGGGGAAAGGGGAAGTGAACAAAATTGGAACAGACTAAACCCCATGGCAGGGAGACGAAATCATCAAACACTGGCAATATTCCTTACCAAGAACGTTTGAAACATGATGAACAACTACTAGTTTTGTCTTGCTAGACAGCGATTCCAACAATTTAGCAGCATCAGGAGCCTCTGCTTCAGTCAAACTCACAAAATGCAACTTGGCGCCAGTCTTCTGAGAAACAAGTTGCCACGGCACGATAGCACTATGATGTTCAGCAACCGTAAGGACTACCTGCAAACACGGTTATGGCATAGTTAGAGTTGGCTGCATCCAGCACAATTCAAGAGTGCTTTAGCGTGCCTAAGGTCTAAGTTAACAGATCAACACACCAATTGACAGTAAAGCTCCACAAAACAATAAACAAGATGGCCAGATTAATGCATTTGGTTGGTTTATAATAAACAAATCTATTTCAATGCACTAAGTGCTTAAGCAGGCAAGAAAGAATATGTAAGAACAGATTCAGAGGATCCACTTTCTAGATTTTGGAGAATATCTTAACATAAATTTCTGTCATGATAAACACAACAGCATTCGCCTCATCAAACATTTGATGACTGGTGACTGTAGATCAGCTCTGCTAACAAATTAAGACTAGATAGGGATGGGAACTGGACTAGGTCAAGGAAAAACAAGGTGGAAAAAGCATGTTAAGCAATACCAACTGGTTTCAATAAATTCAATCAAGTAGATTGTCCACAACAATTCATAACCTCATATTCTGAGTAAATTTCAATCTGATTACACATTTCTTTCAAGAAGGTAGTAATTGCTAAAGATATTCCACAAGCCATGCAGCATGTTTCATCTGGTAAGCAAAATATAGAGTCAGGATCAAAGTCATGACACGATCTACATGCTGGTACTGCAGCTCTACTTTATGTGTGGGCACGGTGAAACTGCCAAGAGAATTCAGCATACATCCATACATGCAAGACAGCTCAACTATCTTAGATCCGTGAAACAAAGCAAAGAAAGGATTTCCCTTGAAAGGTTACTTCTATATTCTTTTTTCAAATTCTGCAGTGCTCAAGTGTTTCGTCTATTCCAGTAGCAGGGTATGAAGAAGATATAGCTATAAACCTTCACCGAAGATAGCCCAAGTATCACCCACAGTCCACAAACAAACACTATTTTCCAATAAAAACAATAGATATTAGCCATCTAGGATTAAGGCCATGTTGTTGTAGAAAAGACTAGATATTCCCTCTCCGGCTCTTTCACTTGCAAATTACTGTATTCAATACAGGAACCAATTCTTCCCATTATAAGCATCACTTCACTAACAACAATGCAGCACCAAACCAATAAACATTTTCATTTTCGCTCGGGGAGCAGGTAAGTTCACTGGCAAAACCAATTTCAGGATTCAAACTGAAGTCAGAAACAACTACAGCACTGTGAACAGCCACCATACCTCATCGCCAGCTTTTAAATTGTTCATGCCCCAAGAGTAAGCCACTAAATTGATTGCCTCTGTAGCATTTCTTGTGAAAACAATTTCACTCGACTCTTTTGCATTGATAAAAGTTGCAACCTTTGTTCTTGCAAGCTCATATTCATCAGTAGCTTTGGCGCTGAAAGATATTAAACAGCAAATTAAATTCAGAATTGGAAACAATATTGAAACCATAGTTTCTAGAAAAACAAGTTTGTCTTACAATTGCGTCAAGCTAGCAATCACACGGTATCATCAGAGTATATAAATATTTCAGCACAATCAATGAAACCTTAAATAATGTATCCCGCGGTGCACATTCGCATTGTATTCTTCATAGTATTTCTGCAAGGCCTTCAACACAGCCAGCGGCTTCTGGGAAGTAGCGGCACTATCCAAATATACAAGTTTCCTCCCGTTTACTTCCTGCAATATAGCAGTCATCACCCCACAGAATATCAAAATTTCAAATCAAGTTCATAGATCATCAAAATTAAACAAATCCACCATAAGAAGTTGAATGGTAGAAAGGACTATTCACTCTCTACAAACACAAAATAGCAAGTCAACACCATGTCAACCCATAAAAATCTACTAACACAGTGACTGATCATTCTGTTTGATATCGAGTCATGTCCAATTTTTTATAATCCCATAAACAAGGATATTTAAGTTAGCCTAGGCAATTAATAGTACCCCGCCCCCAACGGCCCAACCCCATAAAAATTTAAATAAGTAGTAAAAACAAAGAAATATATTCACTTCCTACAATTGTTATCATCGCAAATTTCAAGTTCCTCATTCATATCTCCATATGCCCAAAACCACTTATGTTTACGATTATATATTTGACAAAGCTTAAGCTGTCATAATATTAGATAAAGTAATTACTACAGTGTTAAACACAAACAGTCCACCTTCGTTCCAAGGTACTAATATCGCACGGGTGGAGGCGTCCGAAAGTATACAACATACATCTCACACATATTAAGTCTATTGCCGATGAAGTTGTAAGAATTAGTACAATCTTTCCGCTTTCATTTCTTATCTGTCTAAACCAAATTGGCTCACTAAACTTCGGGCCCTATCTATTTTTATCGAAGTTGTCGGAAGTCAATACATCAATGTAACAACAGGCTCTCTATCTCGGAGACAGCAACAATTAGAATTGGGATTTCACACATATCTAAAAGTACCATCTTAACATGGCTTAAGCTGCATGCCTGCATAAGAGTAAGTACTCCCTCTGGAATTAGGTTGTCCTACTCGAATTAATTAGCCAAAATGTAGAGTGAGGTTAGAACCCAATGATAGATTTTTCATTCAGTTAACTTTTCTTAAAATGTTGTCTTTGAAAAATTCTATCCACATATATATACTAAAGTGCTAAACTAATAATATAAGTGGTCAAAGTTGAACAATTAATTCCGACAAAATGAGTATATGGTAATCCTCAAAACTACCCAAAATGTGCTAAAACATAAGGCAAACAAAACTTAAACCACTCACCAATAAAACATAAATAAAAAAAAAGGTACCTGGTGAAGGATGGGAAAATCGGGACGGGTAAGGTGACCAAGAGAAAGAGAATCAACAGAAGAAGAGGATGAGGATAACGAAGAAGAAGCAGCAGCAGCAGAAGAAGAAAATAATCTTATTGGGTATCTACTTTTCAACAACCCAATTCTCAAGCCTCTCATATTATTATTACTATTGTATTGGGATTGTTTTACAGGGTTGATGATGTTTAGTGAGGTTGCTGCTGAAAATGAGACTGGGGACTTTGTTAGTGTTATTCCTACCACCATTTCTGTTGCTGTTGTTGAGTGAACGATATTGGGTATTTGGGTTTCTTTTCTTTTGTTTGCGTTTTGTACTTATTCCTTGGGAAAGGGAAATGGTCTTCTTTGAGATTTGGGGTTCGAGTCTCACACCATCCTTACCAATTGAAAAAGAAAACAAATTGTATAAACCCGTTTCATATGAGACTTTGTATTAATGACCCCTCGACTAGGATATAATGACCCCTTCCACCAGTTTCATATCATGAAACGGGTTCACACAATTCTTCTCATTACAAAATATGGGGTAAACATAAATAAAGCATAACTACACAATAAAACAAAAAATAAAAAATAAAAAACTTTAAAAATCTCAGTTCCAAAAGTTGAAAGAATTATCTCTATTTTTAACTTTAGGTGATTATGGAAAATGCCTAAGAGAGAACCTTCCAGTATTTCTTACTTTTGGTGAAGTTGTTGAAGTAAAAACTTCAATTAATAAGCAAATCAGCAATGGGTCAAATTCGGAAACAACCTCACTGTTTTCTTAAATAGGAGTAAGTTTACCTCCATTAAATGAGGATTTACACTCGGTTGTTGTTGTTCTTGTTATTGTTGACTTAGCACATTTTGTTTTGTCTATTTCTGATTCCGCATTACTAATTAACGTGACATGCAAATTGATCTTCTTCAACTGATTGGTAATTTGGGATGTCGATTGTTGATGGTGGAATAGCCGGTCCTCTTTCATCAGCTAATGAAGTGTCTAAACAAATTGTTTATTGGCTAGCTACGTGGTTTAATTTCATGCATCAACTCAAGAAACTGTGGAAGTAAATCACAGTAGCGAATGAAATCAAACTGTGGATGTAAGGTTGTCGTACATGCTGACCCCGAGCAACCCCCATTGAATTGGGATTTTACACTCGGTTGTTATTGTTTGAATGAAATCAAACCCAGGTAAATAACTACACACTGGTTTCTTGCTTAGCTCATTTACAGTTCAGCTTCTAAAGCCAAGGTTTCTTGCTCAATTAACCTCTTGTGAACTCGCATGCATACAGAGAGTTACAGACCCTACACAAGGTCAATATCAAAGCATCAAATTGACTTGGTCAATTATCAAAAGTATCAAACTGACTTCCGAAACTTTGATTAGTCTTCAGTGTCCTGATACAAGGTTTTGATAGGTAAGATAGCCCCACTAAAAAGAGGAAGATAAGTGGGAAGTGGAAAGACTTGGAACCAAAGTCTCCTATGTAATTGATCAAAGTCTTGATCATACTGGCTATCCCCTTCCCTAGCATATAGGGCCATATACTGTAAAATGTTATCAGACAAAATGAGCAAAATCAGTTGCTTATCATATGCAAGGTTGATCATCATAGCCGGTTTACTTCCTTTGCATCTCTGTCTCTCCGCACCAGACCCTTATTTTGGTACATGTCAGCCAGAAAAATGTGGAAATGTAAGCATAGCCTACCCTTTTCGTATAATCAGCCGGCAAAAAACACATTGTGGATACCCTGGGTTTGAGGTGTCCTGTCATAATGATAGCTTCCCTGCGCTTAATATATTCGGTATGAGTTTCATAATCCGTGATATTTCGTTCAAGAATCGGACTGTCAGGGTCGTTAATTCGGTTTTCCATAAGTCTATGGAAAGCAATTGCACCTTGCCTGGTAACGTTACTTGGGAGAGCGATGTTCTCAAGATTGCTCATAATAAGACTGGTTATACAATAGTAAATTTGTTGTATAACTGTACAGGTGATATTCTGAGAAGATATGAGCAAGATGTGGTGAACTGTAGAGCTCTAGCTGTGTATGAGAAAGAGCTAAATGATCATATGTTTGACAAGTGTACTAGAATAGTTCCTTTACTTTGTGAGAAATCATATGACAGCAACAGCACCCTTAAGGAGACGGCAAGCAGGGGGGTTTTGCTAAGGTGGATGAATACCAATTGCAGCGATTGTGTTTTAAGTGGTGGTCATTGCGGGTTTAATCAAACTCTTTCTCGGTTCATGTGTTACTGCTATGATAGACCTCATGTTCATCAGTGTCCTACACCCTGTAAGTATCCAATCTAACCTGTAACCTCACTCCTACACTGCAATTCCATCGCTTTTATTTTTGTGCACTTCTTGCAGTCAATATAAATAGAATGACCATGAGGATTTCGCAGGTCTCAAGTTTTACATATTTAGAACCTCTTGTCATTTGTATTAACATGACTTTAGACTGACGCGGATTACAGATTACTCTCCTACAGTTGTAAGAGAAAGGCGAAAGAAACGGATTATTATAGGGTCAGGTATGGCACCTTACTGTATCCAATGCTATCCTGTTGTATGAAATTGATATAATTAGTTGCTGGCTTTTGGAAATCAGAACTCTGAATTTTTCTTTTGAAAGACAACACTGCCAGCTATTTTTCATGCAAGGCAATTTCAGGCGTCAGGAATTTGGGTTTTTGCAGTGGTGGCAGGTGCTTCTGCACTGGTGATATTGGTGATCGTTGGAGTAATCTGTATACTAAAGAAAGGGCGAGCATCAACCGATATCCCAATCTTGAGTTCTAATGGTGTGAAAATGGAAAACCAAAATGTGGAGGCATTGCTAAAGGTTTATGGATCCCCTGCTCCAAAGAGATACACCTATGCGGAAGTAAAAAGGATGACTCTTTCCTTCAAAGAAAAACTCGGCGAAGGAGGATATGGCAGTGTGTACAAAGGTAAACTGCCTCATGGCCGCTTTGTGGCGGTGAAGTTGTTGAAACGATCTAAGGATACCAAGGGAGAGGACTTCATCAATGAGGTTGCAAGCATTAGTAGAGCTAACCACATAAACATTGTAAGACTTAAAGGCTATTGCTTCCAGAAAAGGAAGTGGGCTCTTGTGTATGATTTTATGCCCAATGGATCTCTTGACAAGTTTGTATACAGTGCCAGCACAGGCCACTCGTTACCCTGGGAAACACTCTTCAGCATCTCAATTGGAATTGCCAGGGGATTAGACTACTTGCACCGTGGATGTAACACCCGTATATTACACTTCGATATTAAGCCTCATAACATATTACTTGATGAAGAATTTTGCCCCAAGATTTCAGACTTTGGCCTCGCTAGACTATGCCTTCAGAAAGACAGTACTATATCCATGTTTGAGGCTAGAGGAACGATTGGATACATTGCCCCTGAGGTATTTTGTCGAAACTTTGGTGGTATTTCTCATAAGTCAGATGTGTATAGCTACGGGATGATGGTATTAGACATGGTATGTGGTAGGAAGAATGTTTCTGACGAAATTCAGCGAAGCAGTGATATATACTTTCCACAGTGGATATACAATCAACTAGAGCTTGGGGAGGAAGTTGCAGTTGAAGATGGCGAAATCATGAATGAAAGTGAGAAAGATATACAAAAGAAGATGATCATAGTGAGCTTATGGTGCATCCAAACATATTCTTCAGACCGACCATCTATGAGAAGAGTCATTGAAATGTTGGATGGTAATATTGAGTCCTTAACTATGCCTCCTAGACCTGATCAGTCCTGTCTTCCAAGCCTGGCATCTGAAAATTCAGGAGTATCTATCATAGCCTCATGAGTCATGAAATGTGCTTACCATGTTCATCTATTTTTCCTATCAAATGTATGCTTTGAGTCTTTAACTAATACTTTACGTGGTTGATCATGTTTTCAGTCCCTGCAAATTTATGCAGCTATGAATTCAGCAATGCGGCAAAGCTCATTACTTACATCTTGCTTCTTCTTTTTTTGATGAAATACATCTTGCTAGCATAATATTTCATATTTGATCTTCAGTCGGAAGTTAACACCTTGCAAAGTTGCAATAACCTGAGTCATGTCATATCTACAGTTACTCTGATCTCCTTGTTTCTCTACTTTAGTCCTACCAATTTCTATGGGTATTTGGACGCGCTTAGTTCTTCTCCAGTAATTGGAGAATTTATGTTCTTCTTGTAACTACTAGGATAGATATTGCTTCTTTTTTTTAATCTTACAAAAGCACCCCCTATTATCCCTTGAAAACCCACCGTAGAATGTTAATTGGAGATCTCCAATTGCCACCTGCAAATGGAGAGGATCCACACCCGTATTTGGACATATATGGATCATGTTAACGACCTGACATACAAGTTTTAAGTGAGTTCCAATTGATTTGTGAAGTTGTGATTTGATCTTGATTCTAGAGCTCTTTCGTGCACATTACAGGCTTCCTAAGAAACAAGTCCAATAATGTACTACTTCATAGTCGTCCAGTAGACAATCAAGGTGTGTAGGCATTAGCACATTTTGCCTGAAGGTCTATTTCAATTCATTTTAGATAGAAAACCAAGCTATCAAGCAAATGTTCAGGACAGACAAGGCTATATCGGCACTGATTAAGTGATTATGATACGATCTGCAACTATATCTAATGAATATTGGACAGAATTTCATTTGCTCTATTGAACCATATTATTTTGAACATAACTCACACACAAAATTTATGTGAACCTGTTTAATATATAAGACCGAATATTAATGACCGTAGTTATTAATGACACATCGAGTAAACATTATTGATCCTTCTCACTCAATATTTAAAACGGGTTCACACACATTTTTATATTTTTCTCCATAATATTAAAATAAAAATTTAAAAATAATTCGTGATCATCAGAAGCCAATACATGTATCCATCAAATATGAAGCAATGACATTATGACAATCTTATTTTTATATAATTTTCACCTAGTATCTCATTTTATGTAAGACTGTTCAAACATAAAACAAAGGAAAAAAATCTCATTTTTGTATGTACATCATTTTTCACACATGATAAAAGAAAAAAATCGCACTTCTAGTAAAAAAAAAGTAAACTAGAAAAAATGCATTCCAAGAAAAGGAAAAGGAATCCGAGGAAGTAAGCCACCATGAAGTAAAAACTCAAGAGTAAAAAATCGAAATCGAAAATGGGTAGAGAAAAAATAGGGAATGTGACTAATCAAGTGACTTAGTGGGGATGTAAGTAGGACCCACGGTAAAACAAGATAATAACCGTCAACTGCCACTCCCCCCACCCAAAACCAAAACAGTAAAAAACACACAGTAAAAAAACACTGAAACCCTCCCATCCCAACAAACAAAAGTACAATTACAATACAACACAAAAATAGACAAACACACACTGACAGACAAAGACAAAGACAAAAGGAGAGAAAAAATAGAAGGAAAGGATATAGGAAAGAGAATGGAGAAGACGAGGGGTAACAGTAACAGTAACAACAACAACATTAACCACAATGGTAATAATAATAATGATGGGTTATTATTGTCTGGAGGAGCAGTAATTAGAAAAGGGCCATGGAAGCCTGAAGAGGATCAAGTGTTGCTTAGTCACGTCCAAAAGTATGGGCCACGTGACTGGAGCTCCATTCGATCCAAAGGCCTTCTTCATCGTACTGGCAAGTCCTGTCGACTTCGTTGGGTTAATAAGCTTCGTCCTAACTTGAAGAAGTACGTACTCCATTCTCTCTCTCCTTTCTACATTTTGTACACTGTACAGTTGTTAGACGTGTACATTCTTCATTTTGTTCTGGTTTTGTACTTTCGATTAATTTGCTATGTGTTTCGCAACGTGCAGTGATATTTGTACTTTGTTTGAGTTTTTGTGTATGTAATATGTGCATGTGCGTGTTGGGTTTTACTATAAATACATATACTCGGACATTCTTTTTAAGGTTTCTGAAGTTGGAAACATGTCCATTTTACTCTTAATTGGTAGACATGATGAAAATGACTAGTGAGTAGTGAGTGTACCAACAACAACAACAATCGAGCGAGTATAAATCCTCATTTAATTGGGTGATAGACCGGGGCCAGGACAGATAGGTTGTTTCCGAGATCACTAGTGAGTGTACCAATGTACAATGATACTATTATATTGTACTTCATCAAATGTAAATTTCACATCTTTGATCTTTTGTTTATCATTCCTAAAACATGAGTTTGATGTTATGTGTGATGTATATGGTTGTGTGCTTGTCTGTCTGTTTCTCTAATAAGTTACTCCGTATTTATTAGTTGGCCATTTTCGTAAATTTTGATCTCAGACAAAGTGAATGTATGTACATTACTTCAAATGCATAATGATTTTACAAATTACAAATTTATGATCTCTAAATGGTGTTTTTTTTGTTGGTGGTGTAATTGGAAAGTGGGTGCAAGTTTACAGCAGAGGAAGAGAGGATAGTGATAGAACTGCAGTCACAACTAGGCAACAAATGGGCAACAATAGCAACACATTTGCCAGGAAGAACTGACAATGACGTGAAGAATTTCTGGAGTAGCAGGCAAAAGAGACTTGCTAGGATTTTACTGAATAATCAATCTCCAACTCATCAGAAGTCACACAAGTCTGCTGCTGTAGCTTCTTCTTCTGCTGCTGCTGGTGATACTAACTCCCATAAAAGGCAGCGAGTTGTCTCTCATGAGGTAAAGTCTGAGTCCTTTTTCTACGTTCTGTACTGATTTGTGAGAATAGTGACTGGTTCGTACCTGTCTAATTGTCCTGTCAACCCGAATTCATTAGGATAAAGGTCATGTTTGTCTTGTTGTTGTTTCTTTTCTTTTAACTGTTTCCTGACTTTGTGGAAAGTTGTTGTGTACTGTATGTTACACTGTCTAAGTTTTTGTTAGGTACAAGGTTTAATATATAACCGACTGGTCTCATCTGGTTTAGCAATTCATGGTTGTGCTCTCAAACAAAGGGTCTCTCTGTTTTTATAATCAGGAGCACCCATTGAATGGAGATATTGTTGTTGCAAACAAAATTATATAAACCCGTTTCATAATATGAGACATTTTTGTTTAGTTGATGGGTCATTATTATGTAGACGAGGGTTCATTATTGTGTAGGCGATGAGTCATTATTACCCAATCCCGTGTATAAAATGGGTTCACATAATTTTTTTCCTTGTTGTTGTGCTCTCAAAAAAAAACAATTCATGGAATCATGGTTGACACTAGCTATTTTCATTTAAATTTCAACTAAAACAAAAAAAAAATCACTTCATGAGTTATTGTACCGTCAGTCCGTCATGAGATTATTATATCTATTCTTGGAGAGTACAAGAAAATAATATCCTGTACTGTATGGGCTATTTTTTTTTTTAAGTTTGTAGTAAATACTCCACTGTTGTCTTTAACAAAAAATAAAATAAACATATACCACTGTTGTTTCAAAAGCCTGCATGTCAACGTACGAAGTAGTTCTTACTTCTTAATGAGGATTTTATGATGGCTCTGGTGATGTATGAAGTTATAATTGTATCATGGAGAAGCCTACAATTGAAGGTGGGGTTTGTCGTCGATAAGTTAGGGGTTCAAAAAGATTTCTTCAACATTTTCTAACTCGGGACCAAAAAAAAAATGAAGGTGGGGTTTGTGAACAGATGTTAAAACCGGCTGTAGAAAAACACAAAATATAGTGAACTGCCATGTACGGAGTAAAAAGTACACAAAACCGGAGTATTTGCATTCAGTTAGATTTTTTCCTTTTTGAGGACGCTTTCAGTGAGAATATCGCAATTCTACATTAGAGCTTTTCCCATGTAAAACTCAGCACAAACTTATCACCATCTTTTGTTCTCAATATTCAGGCTTCCGGAGGCAGTTTTGCAACAGAGGAAGGTGAACCATCAACAAAACGGCAGTGTCGCACCTCCTCTGCATCTTACACCAGCGCGGACACTGATAATGATGTGAAAATGGTTGCACCAATTGCAACATCAACAAATCTTATCCCTCAAGCATATGTTGAACCAAACTTACTTGAACCAATACCCTTGAATATCAGCTACCCAACCAACAATAACGAGGTACAGCCACAGGAAACCCCTAATTTCCATTCCTTCCCGCTTATGAACCTCCCAACAGACTTCATGCCATTTCCGCCAGAAACCCAAGAGCTCATTGATAGACTTGATGTCGGATTTCTAGAGCCATTTGGATGTACTACTGAACCTCTACTCGATGATGGATACTCCCTTTTTTCCTGCTTCCGGGATGGACCGAAGCCGGGTAGTCTATCAGGAACTACAGACAATACAGCTGCTCCTGACAGCTTCTTTGATGACTTCCCGCCAGAGATATTTGATGAGATTGAACCACTACCAAGTCCATCTCGGTGGTAGAATAGGCTTTAACTCCTAGCTCTTATGGCTGACCATTTATGATTAATCTGACTGACAGACATATGTAGCAGAATTGAGCTGATTGAGTTTCTTGTATTTGGACAAACATCTGAAAAGACAGGTTGTAATTCATCTATTAATTCTAAAGAGACCAACTTTAAGGCTGTTGCTTTGCCTCTTTAGAAAACTCCATGTCAGCAGCAGGTATCTACGTTTGTAATCTATCAGTGCAAATTTTGCATGTACCTTGTTGCTCCTTGCTCGTATGCACAGCCGTATCCTAGTGTGAGATACTAATTAGCTAGCCTATGTTATTTCTCGTCAGTCCAGAATTGTTCGAAATTCAGAAGTCAATGAATTCTCAACACAACAACAAAATTAGAATAAAGTGAGCAGAAGAAAGACAAAACCAAACAGACTTATTAAAGAGTAAAGTGCATTTGTTTCTCACTTGTATGACATGTTTCAGAAATATGAAATGTTTACTTCAGGCCAATGAAGATACAACACAATCAATACATTCAAGAAAGACCTTCATGTGAGTATCAACTAGGATTACCTCGAAGATTCTTCAAGAGAAAAATGACAGGGCAGGGAAGTCCAAAAGCAGAAGGGGTGAATTTAAAATGTTTGCTTTCAAGCAAAAGACTGGATCTCTTGGTATGTGGACTAGCCAATTATTTCAAATCAATAAGCATCTTTCAAAAACAACAAAGCTAGCGAACCTTGAAATAGACATCATACTCCATCGGACAATCCTGTAAATGTATATTCAACACCTGTTTGAAATGGCACAGTGAGTGACTGAAAGCTCCCATCAGTAAATGAACTGTTTTCCCCAAAGCTGATCCGTCTTTTGGCGTGTGAATATCCACAGTAATTTACTTCATAGACAACAATACCTTTCGTATAGGCTGAAACTGAAGTTCCAACACATTCCCCTGCACAAACGGATAACAAAGATCTTATAGAACAAAAAAGAATGAAATATTTCTTGAACATGTGTGTATAAGCTACATCTAGCTCTTTGAAGTGTAAGAAGAGATATGGTTCAAACTTGGAAGTATAGGATTGCCATAGAAAGTCAATCTATCACAGATGCTCATATATAATATATGAAATGAGGGCAGTTTGATAGTTCAATTGCTTCCCAAAAGATATCTGGACTCAGCTTGGTCCAACATTTTAAAGTAAGATATCTTTTTCTTTTAGAAATTGCATCAGACGGCTCTTCCTTTAAAGCTTTATATACTACCGTTTCACATAGATCAGGAGTCATACAAATTTTAAGTTGGCAACAGATAAAGAATAGTCGCTTACCATGAGAAACCAGCAATAAATTTTCGGATGGATATTTATCTGCAAGTGCCTTAAAGACAAACTCATATCTGCTTCTGGAACCCAAGACAGTCTCTTCCCACCTCGGCATCTATAGTTTCCACACCAAAAATCATCGTCAGTGCAACTGGTAATTCACCACCGCAACCCCAAAATCCCAAAAGGAAAAAAGTGCTCCAAAACCATCTCAATAGCAAGTACCTCTGGGAAAATCCTCTCGACATTACGGTCCACACTTTCAGATGGAAGCATAGCTTCAAGCTCTGACAAGTTAAAACGAAAATTCCCATCTTTAGGCACTACTTCAGGCCTTATGGCCTGCCTGCTCAACATCTCACAGAGCCCATACTCAATAGACACCTGAAACAAAATTCCAAGTTGACAGTATGTCCTTCAATTTCATATCCATACAGAGAGGCCCGCAATGTCGTTAATTAGTAAGCTATATTGAAACATCCCACTGTCACTTTCACTAATCTCTAGACAGTCTACCAAGTTCAGTTTTGTTACAATCTAGAATAATCTTACCTAAATTTCTAACATGTTAGCTAGACATGTGCCTGAACTAGAACCATCCTAGTGGACTATGAGAGATATTGTTTTTGCTTGATATCGTAGTTGGCCGTTAGCCAACATAAGCTAGTTTAAATAGGTACCAGTTATTTGATTGAGAGAGAGCTATACATATGAGCCCTACTTAAATACATAAGCTCCCTCCAACACAAATGATAACCTAGTAACAATATTCTAACACTAATAGAAAATTGCTATTATTTGTATTGAATATTTTTTGGTCCATCAAACTCAACAAGAAGTATCTGCTACTGCCCTACATTGACTGCAGACTTAGCATATACCGCTATTCCCATCACCCAAACGACCTAATAAGAAAAACAACCATTCAGGGTTCTACGCTTTTTTCAAAATTTGGGTCTTAGCCTTCTTTCATCCCAGGAACAAGTCAAGTTTGAAGGAGCACATTAGTCTGTTTCAGAGCATATGGCATGGCATAAATTAATTCTAGCGAATATTCCATCAGGAACAAAGTGACCAAAACATATGCACAAAAGATTTTGCAAAAGAGAATCACTAGGTCTTTCTCTACCACCTCATGTCTCTCTTATCCTCCAACTGTCTTCCAAGTTTCCAGTTTTGCTGCTACATAGATAGAAGAAGCATTGGAATCAAACAGTATCAAGACACTGCTACTACCAGTGGCAATCTAGCATCCATAAATAAAGAGAGAAAGCCAATGCCAAAGCTTATTAATTATTGCATGGTCAAAATTTCCCAATCAATACAATGCATTCACCTCAGAACTCAGAAGTACAAGTCCTTGCTACAACCATCGATTGTCAATAAAAAGGTTCTAGGACCACTAGATAAAGATATACATGTAGTAAAAAAAAAAGGAGGAGTTTTCGGCAAACTTCAACAGCTAATACAGTCCATTCACCTCAGGCGGTATCAATCCAATGGTACAACCACCACAATGTCTAACATATGGCCCAAACACCTATCCCCAATCCCTAGCATTGTCATCAATCGCGACATCCAATCCACTTCCTTGTCCCCGCTCCAATTAACTTCACCCCCATCCAAAAGCCAAAGTCCACCTCCCACCGTCATGCTTGTGCAAGAGAATAAATCATTTCCTAGTGGTGTAATGTGACCCCCCCCC
>ONZK01000091.1:46681-58477 GCA_900322385.1 Pharnaceum exiguum | reverse complement strand
AAACCTAGTATTGTTTAAACCTGTTCTCCTGTAGCAACTTCATTTTGTTTTGCCGGAAAAAGTGTGCAGATCAAGTCCTGGTTACTGGAAAAATTGTGCACCCGAACAGTGGATCGTAAACGCACATTGCAATTAGCACATGTAGAGATATATAGAGAGAAAATGTGGGACTGCGTAGGTCAGAATTTGGCTTTTCTTAGCCAAAGAGCTGAGTAAGTGTGATATTCCAGAGAGTATGGCTTGCTCCGCTAAACCATCCGGGAGAATAGATGGTGAATGTAGATTAGCTTGCTAGCCTTCTTTATTGTAGAGAGCTTGTTGATAACTTGGTACATAGTTGATCAAGAGAGCTACTTGTAGATGAGCCCAAGTAGCAGCAAGAGAATGAGAAATCGTGAATTAGTGAATGATGTGTATACATTTCGAGAAGTGATAATGCAGTTTAACTGTTTAACGTCAGGGGGATGTTGTTGGTGGATCAGCTTTTCTTTTCTGAATCTCCGTAATTTCCTCCCTAATGGAGATCACAAACGTCATACGGAGTAATTCATACACTAGGTAATTAATACCGCCCTGAGGCAGACACGAATCTTGGAGCATGTTGTTATTTGTTCCTTGCGCATGGCTGACATTTTAGAGAGGGTCATCTCTTTTCCTGCCTCCTCCTTTTACGCAGTTTGAATGATGCTTCATCAAATCCAGGATTAAAAATAAAAAGGAAATTAAAGAAAAAGTAATCATCATTAATTCTTTCAGGCATTCATGACTGGCTACATGTTTCCAACATGCCTCTGGGATAATTACTCATCTTCAGTGAACTCGTATTTTCTGCAAATAGTAATATTGGATTGCGCTTTTTTTTTTTTTGAAAGATATCATGTGTGCTTCAGGTTTGAGTGGGGTGGTGGTGGTTACCCAACTTGCGGTTGATTTCGATGCAAATTACATTAACTGAAGGAAGATGGGTTTTAGGTTTCACTTTCCAGTGTCCCAAATCAGAATTCTATTAGCCGTTTGATCATTGAAAAGTGGATAAAAGTTGCATGGGAAAAGTAACAGATCGACATAATCCCCCCATAAGTTGCACGCTGATGATGCAATAAATAACTACAGTGATTAGTCTAGTTGGGAAGAAGATAGTTGACTAGCTAGTTCCACTTCTGCGACTGAACATATATATTTACTCACGCATCTTCTACCTTGTTAGCACACAAAATGAACCAACTGTAACCTTGTGCACAACATACCAACTGAGAAACGATATCATACACACAAGTATACTTAAACCATGGCAGAAATCAAGATGAGCCTAAAGCTGATAGTGGACACCAAGGCAAACAAGGTCCTCTTCGCCGAAGCTGACAAGCAGTTTGTGGACTTCCTCTTCCATATATTAGCTCTACCGATTGGTACTGCTGTAAAACTCCTAACAGGAAAAGGCACAATTGGTTCTTTAGGTGACCTTTGCAGAGGCTTTGAAACGCTACACAAAGACTACTTCCAGGCCAACTTAGAAAAGGATTCCGTGCTTAAACCAAGAACAGATGTTGACAATGTACCTTTATTACCGCCAAATCATAACCATCTAGCTGGCAGAGAATTCTATAGGTGTGGGCGTTGTTCCTCAATGAGCTATGTCACTGACGCCTGCGGGAGATATTGTCCCAGTTGCTATAATCCAATGTGTAATCCTGTGAAGTATGCGGCCCCAAGTGCAGAGGCTTTGTTCCAATATCTTCGTCGAGTAATGGAGGTGGAGGATATGTGAAGGAGGCTACAAAATATATGGTGACGGATAACTTGGAAGTCGAGCCTTTGTCTGCCACTTGTATTATGGACAATTTCGCTGTCAAGGGTGCAGCTGCTGTGGTCGTTAAAGTGGTCCAAGTTGGCCTCCCTGAGGTATCATGTTTTATTACCTTTCTTTTTGTTTTTGGGTATGCCAACTACAAATAAATATGAATTCACTGACTGGTTCCATATGATAATTACAGGGGTTGGATATCCTGAAGGCTTCCTTCCAGACTCAAACTGTGCTAACTACTGTCTTCCTTTGAACGTGACCAACTTTTATCTCCCTCACAGCAGCTTTGGCATCTTGCTCTTTATGTTGATGGTGTCGAGTAGTTTCGGTTATATGTTTTCTGTCATTTTATCTTTTGCATTCAGTAAGCTCAGTGTTCACCAACAGATGTTTATCCATTATTCCTAGTAGAAATTTGAAGCATCTTAGTTGCATCAAAATTGTTCTCGATCATGTACTTACTGGCTTGCACAGTTGCAATTCATTCAGATTGTGTTGGACCATGATCTTATTGAGTTGCATCTCTAACATCTACAAGTGCACATAAATCTGAAAGATTGAAACAATAGCCAGACCAGTAAGAATATACAACATGAGTTTGCTAAGACAATTATAATGACTTCGCTAAGAATCTCTGATTCTGTTTGGATGACTAATTCGGAGTATATACTAACAGACTAAAACAGAAATGCCGAAGGAAAATCGAAACTATTTTTTCCCGATCAGTTTTACCCCCAGTTAAGACTGGCGAGTGATTGCTGAGCGAGGGAAAAGGGTAGATGGACTTCCAACCTTGAAAAGCTCAATGAGTGTGGGCGTCAAGTCCCAGCATCCAAAAGCACTAGCTAATATTACTCCAGTTCATGCAGGCAGTTGAAAATTCTCCACTTACAGATTTGATGGTATATGACCATTTAATTCCTGTGTCAAATTCAAGGCAGATGAACTTTCAAGAAGTTTGATCATCTGAGAATAGCAACAGGCATATTGAATCGAAATAATTGACAAAACTTCAAAGGGCATTATCGACCAACACTGAACACTAGAGAAGACTGACATTTCACTGCCATTTCATATCTCATAAATGTCCTGGCGCAAAAGTATCAGCCGGCTTTTCAACTCTTATAGATAACTCAGTTCATAAATAGTGTACTGGGAGGTTGGGACTTGGGAGTAACATCAAAGTTAAATTCAGCCACCGCCTATAATTTGGAGTCCTTTCATATCACTCACTGGGTGCATGATGATGCATGTATGCAATAGCCAACAACTACTTACAGTGATTACTCTAGTTCACTGCATCATGTTTACTCATGCATCTTTACCTCGTTAGCACACTAGCCAGTATATAATGAGACGACTACTGTAGCCTTTCGAACAACATATCAAGCAGGAACCGTATCATACTCCCACGAGTTACAATTATACTTGCACCATGGCAGAAAGTAAGATGAGCCTGAAGCTGGTAGTGGACACCAAGGCAAACAAGGTCCTCTTCGCCGAAGCTGACAAGCTGTTTGTGGACTTCCTCTTCCATATATTAGCGCTACCGATTGGTAGTGCTGTGAAACTCCTTACAGAAAAAGGCACAATTGGTTCTCTCGGTGACCTTTGCAGAGGCTTTGAAGCTCTACACAACGACTACTTCCAGGCCAACTTAAAAAAGGATTTCGTGCTTGAACCAAGAACAGATGTTGACAATGTACCTTTATTACCGCCAAATCATAACCATCTAGTTGGCAGACAATTCTATAGGTGTGGGACTTGTTTCCCAGCAAGCTATGTCACTGACATCAATGGGCGACTTTGTCCCAGTTGCCATAATTCAATGTATTATGCTGTGAGATACACGCCAAGTGAAGGTTCTATTCCAATACCTTCGTCGAGCAGTGGGGGTGTTGGATATGTGAAGGAGGTTATAAAGTATATGGTGATGGATAACTTGGAAGTCAAGCCTTTCTCTGCCCCTTGTATTGTGAATAACTTTGCTGTTAAGGATGCAGCTGCTGTGGTGGTTAAAGAGGTCCAAGTTGGTCTCCCTGAGGTATTATGTTTTCTTACCTTTCCGTTTGTTTTACTGTAGGCAAGCTCCAAATAAATATGAACTCAACTAACAGCTTAAATATGATATTTACAGGGGTTAGATATCCTGAAGGCCTCCTTTCAGACTCAAACTGTGCTAACTACTGTCTTCCTTGGTTCTCAAAAAAAAAAACTTTGAAGTCTGAACTGGACCAACTTTAGTCTCCCCCACATCTTTGGCATCTTGTCCTCTATGTTGATGGTGTCGAGTAGTTTCGGTTATATGTTTTCTATCATTTTTATCTTTTGCATTCAGTAAGCTCAATGTTTACCAACAGATGTAGTGTTTATCCCCTAACTACAAATTTGAAGATCTTTAGTGACTTATTTGCATCACAATTGTTCTCATGTTACAGTAGCAGCCTTCTTTATCACGACACTGTAACATGCTACTGTAACATGAGGTGGTATCGAGCATGTTACAGTGTCGTGATAATTGAGAAGATGCAACTTTTTTAGCAGCCTTCTTTTTTTTCTATCCAATGTTTATCCGAGTTTTGACTCGTGATTGCGGCAATGTGCATCTTCCGTCAAAGTTCGTTTATTAAATAACAAATCGGTCTCCATAGAGAATTACCAACTTAATAAAAGATGATCTTTGCTACTCCGTTTTTTAGAACAAAATGAAACTATCTTTGCTACTGAACAAAATGCGACACATGATCCTAGTGCTCTGAGATAAATATTGAAGATTCCATTACCCTTCTGTGTTATGGAAAGCATAAAGCTTGCACCCAGGAGCAACAATGTCCTGGTCTCCTGGCGCACAATTTAGAACATTTTTTTTTGTTGAAGGGTAAATGAATGAGTGTATTAGAAAGTGAAGAATTGTGCTAACCTTGGCGACCTTAGGTGGGCAAAAAAAAAAAAGGGGGCAAACACTCTTAGTCATTTATTCTTATTTTTATTTTTTAATTTTTTTAAAAAAATGGTGGATACCTAGTCCTAAACCTATGACCCGAAACACTGACCCAACTCCACCATCCCCCTCTTATCTGTGACCACGGATTCTCTAATCCGTCGTGACGGATAACAATATCTGTCATCACAAATATAAGAAATTGTTGTCACGGATATTTTTGTTAACTAACTAAAAAAACTGTTATGATAGATCTTGAAGTTCGTCATCAAAGATAATGGGCAAAAGTGTTTGCCCTCTTTTTTTTCGTTTTGCCCACCTAAGGGTATCAAGGTTAGTCCAAGTACTCATTAGAAAGTAGGAAGGTCTCCTCTCCCGACATATTGTTAGTTTATCTTCTAAAATATACTAGGGAGTATTTAATTCCCTAAACAATGAATTTTCCTTATTTCAATCTTTCTACAAGGGTGACTATCTTTAGGTGTCTGTAATTGGCCATCCAATCTACTACTGTGTGCTCAAATAAGAAATTTTTCACTTGCATTACCAAAATCTTTGAATCTTCAATATTTTTTTTTGATTTACCATGGTATTGTGATAAGTCCTTGAGTGATCAAAATGGCACATAAGAAACAAAACTTTTATGGTAAACTTTTTTTTTTTTGATAGAGTGTAAAACTTTTAACTACAACTTTCATATGCATTTTTTTTTAAAAAAAAACATAAAACATACATTTGTTTAACTTCAAAATTTTGACAAACATATTACATACATAAAAAATTCTTGGACAAAGATTAAAAATAATCTCCCTACATATTAGAAGGTATTTATTTGTAGATGCATGGAAATGAGAGATATATTAAAATATAGAGAAGTTTATGCAAACTCGTTTCATATATAATATATGTTCATTTAATGACGGAAAACATTAATTAATGACTTTTTTTGTCTTTAGTGACTTGTTGGTGATTAATTATTAGTGACCTTTTATCAAGTATGAAATGGGTATGAAATGGGTTCACGATTAAAATAATATATGACCATTTAATTCCTGTCTCACATTCAAGGTAGTTGGACTTTAAAGAAGTTTGATCATTATTTTCAAAAAAAAGAAGTTTGATCATATCTGAGAATAGCAACAGGCATACTGAATCGAAATAATTGACAAAAAATCAAAGGGAATTATCGACCAACACTAGAGAAGATCAGAAGATTGATCTACTCGCAAGATGGTCTATATAAACAAAGAATAAACATATCTAAACACTGAATATCGGTAAGCTTGAACATGTCACAGAATAAGATGAAGTTGAAGCTCCTGATAGAAACAAAGGCTCAGAAAGTTCTCTTTGCTGAGGCAGAGAAGGATTTTGTGGACTTTTTGTTTCACATATTCTCCTTTTCAATAGGCAAGGTGGTGAATCTTCTAACAAAAGAAGGAATGGTAGGTACTCTCGGAAATCTCTATAAAAGCATCGAGGAGCTAAACACAAGTTACATGCCACCAAACGTGACCAAGGAGACTATTCTAGTGCCTAAAGTTGAGAGTTGTACTAGTACTTCTGTCAATGTGCCCCTACTGCGCCTTAATGCTACAGTTTCTGGTTCAAGGGAAAAGAGGTTCTTTACTTGTCCTGATGCTGAATACTATGATGTAGAGGATAAGCCTTATTTTGCAACAGCTCACAGAGAAAGATACTTTACTGATGCAGAAGGTGCAACATGTCCCGGCTGCAAAACCAAAATGAGCACTGCGATGACTTATGTCCCTGATCCAGACAGCAAAGATCAGACACGCTCACTGAGTATTGGCAGTAGCAGTCGGTATGTTAAAGAGGTTGCAAGTTACATGGTGATGGACAACTTGGAGGTGAAGCCAATATCTGTCATTTCAGGCATTACCCTCATGCAGAAGTTCAATGTCAAAGAGCTTTCATCCTTGGTTGAAAAGGAGGTTGAAGTTGGACATAATGAGGTATTTGGAGTTACTTCAAAAGTTCATTATTCTTGCTACTTAGAATAATCTTCAGTATTATGTTGTGTGCAGATACTAGGCTAATTCACTAGTCATTCCTATTTTCTACAATGCAGGGTGTAGCATTGCTAAAGGCATCCTTCAACTCTGAAACCGTCCTGACGAATATCTTCTTGAGAACTCCAATTCTTAGTTACACGGTGTAAATTTTTACCCGTTACTTTTTGTTAACACATTAGAACACATATTTCATTAGTCAGCTTTTAAACGCCATCAGTTACTTTATTATTAGTCATAATTTTACTCGGTGTAAATCTACACCTGGTATACAATGTCACGATAGTTTGGAGAAGATACCACAACAGTGTTAGCAAAAAAAAATTTCCAATGTTCATCCTGAGTTTTGATTCATGATTGAGGCACGGTGCATCTTCTGTCAAAGTTCCTCTAATAAGTAATGGGGATATACCGGTCTCCATCTGCCTTCCAGAAAAAAGACTGAGCAGAGCACTACCAGTACCATTTCAATAAATAGATGATATTTGCTATTTGAAAACATCCTATTGCTCTAAAATGAATATTGAAGATTACGTTACTGTCGTTCTTGTATATCTATGCCCTTCGTATTATTCACTGGGTTGCTGTGTTTTAGAAGTCCCAAAGCTTGCACGCCTAGGCGCAACAAGGTCCTGGCGCAGTAGTTGAACATAATCAATACATTGGTTAACTTTAATAAATGCATTTAAGAAATAAGAGGATAAAGACTTACAAACTTTCAACTTGATTTCTAAAACAACAAACATACAACAAACATTATTAAAATAACGGTCACATATTTTTCTTGTTTTTACTCCAATACAAGCACTTTGGAAAGGTACTAATATGATGTCACAAGTTTTTCTATCAACCAATCATATGTAATGGTTACCTTTATTTTTACTTTGTTTTAGGTGTGTTTTGGTCGGTTGAAAATATATGAACTGAAACTGAACTGAAAAAAACTGAACTGAACTTGAAAAAACTGAAGAAAACTGAATTTATCTGAAAAACACTGAATCTAGTTAAACACTATAACTATAAATGAAAAAAACTGAAAAACGCTAAACTGAACTGAAAAAAACTGAATTGAACTGAACTGAATTGAAAAAAACTGAACTATAGTAGTACCGACAAACAAAACACAGCCTTAATGAGATAGCCACAAATTTGAAGTTTGCACTGGTGCAGTAGTGCCAAAGTTTACAGCGTTTAGTATTGTAAAATGGCACCACACAATCTTAAAACGAAGACAAGAGATCTATCTCTCTCGGACCCTTAGAAATTAGCCTATTACAAACACAAAAAAAATTTTTAAACCCATTTTATATATGAAACGGGTTCATGAGTGGTCATCAAAGGATAACTAATTACCTCTCAAAGTCATTAATCAACTTACTCCGTATTTCTATCATTTATACACAGTCACATATATGAAACAAGTTAACATAAATTTTTCTATATTGTAAATGCTTCAAGCCTCTGGTCTCTCAAAAAAAATATGCTTTAAGCCTCTAACAATATTTGTTCTTAGCAGAATAGCATAGTATGAAATGTGTGTGTATATGAATCTTCATTAATTTTTATGTGTACCCGAAATAAGATTGCATCAATTATCTCTTATAAAACATTACAACATATACTATTAGTCACTTTTTAAATACTCTCTAAAGTCTCTACCAAAGAATTGACGATTCAACTTTGGGTGTACACAATTTGGGAGTGAGCTTAACTGTTGTAACACGGGCTGATAAAATAAAAAAGAAATTTAGCTAAAAATACGCCAATACGGTACTTGCATAAAACATCTTGTATCCTAGACTTCTAGTAGGCTACTAGTATATACGGAGTACCACATAAATATCTGACGAACCCTTCGACAAACAGCAAACCCACCAGAGAGAAAGAGACCCGCCACCCTTCTCCCTCTTCCATTCCGTTCTCTCTCCTCATTTTATGTAAGTATCCTTCACTAATTATCTCAGTACATTCAAAACTTTGAATCATCTCCCTGATTTGGCATCTGGGTATCTCTTAGTTTTTGCTTTTAAGCATTATTTGTGTGAAAGCTTCAATCTTTGTTCTTCCTCTTTGTAAAAATACAGTCTTTTCTGTTTAGTTTTTTTTTGTGTGTCTGTGTATTATTTAATGGTTTATTCTGAACACTGTATTGTGCAACAAAGACTTGAACTTTTATTGTCTCTCATAATTTGCATTTCCTTTTAGACCCTTTTCTTTTGCAAGGTTGTAGTTTAGTAATTATGTAGTTAGTGTAACGTTATTTGTTCATCTACTATGTTTTGGGATGCTCTCATTTCATAGGGATATTTGATATGCCTATGAGGATGTGATTTTGAAGTGACATTTGGTGGTCTGTTTAGTGGAGATGTTGTCAAACTTGTTCTTGTAACCATTCATCAAGTCTTTGGTACACCGAGCGTAAAATTACACTTGGTGAAATTGTGACCAATAATGAGGTATTGTCTGATGGTATTTATAAGGTGACTAATGAGATAAGTGTTACGGAGTATAGTTTGTTAACGAATAGCACGCGTGTAAACTTACACCGGGTGTAGCTAAGAATTGGGGGTAACCATTAATATGAGTGCTTGTTTGGTCTTGAAATAGAATGATTTTAGGTAATTAGAAATTTAAAGGTTGGTAGCATGAGGATTTGGTTGCCTTAGATTAAACAATCCCCTGTCAGGAATTTCCTTATTTTCTCCTTTAGCCTAGACTAGATATTGGCTTAGTGCAACTCTTGTTTTGAGTCAATTCTGTAATCAAGTGTTATGTATGTTGGATTCGTATGTAATTTATTGTTTAACCGAAAAGGTAAATTATTTTCTGATGTGCTTTTTTGTTTTTTCGGCACTTTTGGCAATATATTATGACGACGTTGATGTTTTTCTTCTGAGGATGTGCTTAAGCTTTCAAACTTTGCTAATGCTTTGATACGAAATTGTATTGTCTTCTTAGTGCACTGCTTACGGAGTGAGGCTATTTAACCATGTTCGGACGTGCTCCACGGAGAAGTGATAATACCAAATACTATGAGGTTCTTGAGGTATCTAAGGATGCCAACCAGGATGAACTCAAGAAAGCTTATAGGAAATCTGCTATAAAGAATCATCCTGATAAAGGCGGAGATCCTGAAAAGGTACGGTGCATCTCTTCCTATAGAAATTGTGTGGTGATTATAGGAGGTTAGGGTTGTTGTTGAGATGGCACTTTGTGATTGTCATGTAGAACAAGACTATCGACAATTTGTCCTGTCTCTTGTGTCTGTATGCTTTGTGCTGTTGCTCGACCTCCTGTTTCAAGTTTGATATTGAATTATGGAATGTAGTAGAATCATGAATACTTTGTGCGTTCTGTTATCCTTGTTCAAACACACTTGGCCACTATGTATTGATTTATGATCTACCATGATGCGTGTTATCCTTGCTTTTGCATGTGTTGTATGAGTTGGTTGATAATTTTCAACAGTTGAAGTGTCAGATGGGTAGTTTTTTTTTTAAATGGTGCTTGGAAAGCAATGCACTGTGTAGTTTCTCTCCTATTCGACATCATGAATTGTATTTTCTTCATGGTGCTTCTCAGTTTAAGTGAATATGGACTATATCAAATTTGCTTAAATAACTTCATGGTGCTCTCTGTTTTATAAGAACTTGTAAAGTCTGTGCACAACTTGACCCCCTAGACTTCCATTGGAGGGGGGTCACACAGGGTTGTAAATTGACATTAAGCAAACTAATTTTAGCATTGGTTATCCTCATTTCTATTGGCCTTTGTTTTTGTTATTTATCAAGTAGTTCAAGTATGTTTCATGCACCCCTGGCTTAAACTGGTGACATGGTAATATTTGTGAAGTACAGGGTGTATTATGATATTCTTGTGCAAGGAAATGTTGGAATGAGTCACAGAAGTTTGGCTGGGTAAGTGGCCAGAGTTGTCTTCTTTTTTCATTTTTTTTTGGCGTTGGGTGTAGTTTATATGGTATAATTAGTTATTGAGTTACCTAATAAATACTAAGATTGGTGGTCTAAGATTAAACTAATATAATCAATGGATAATTGAGCGTATGGCCTCACAGCAGCATTTATTCTTGGAGCTGTTTTTTGATCCCTTTTGCTTATGAGTCACCTTTTGTTTTTCAGGAGTATTTGTTTACTTCATTTCCATGTCTTTTCTCCATCTGTGCATTTCTGACCTTTTGGTTTCAGTTCAAGGAACTATCTCAAGCTTACGAGGTTCTTAGCGACCCGGAGAAGAGAGAAATCTATGATCAGTACGGTGAAGATGCTCTGAAGGAAGGAATGGGAGGTGGTGGTCCTTCTCACAGCCCATTTGATATATTTGAACATATCTTCCAACGTGCAGATTTTCCAGGTGTGGTTCTGTTATTTGTCACGTGCTTTACTGCCTACATGGATATCTAAAGGCCCCTCGGATGTTGGAAAAGCAAAGTTGATGTTTATCTGAATTTCCAATTATGTGTTTTTTTAACTCCAGGTGGTCCTAGTCGGCACATGCGTCAACCGCAAGGAAAAGATATGGTTCAAACTTTGCAAGTTTCTTTGGAGGATTTGTACAATGGGACGACAAAGAAATTATCAGTCTCCAGGAAAATTTTGTGTTCCAGATGCAAAGGGTATAATTCACTTCTCTGCTTTCATACAGTCTTTGATTATACTTGACCTTATGACCATGATTTTTCTTAGTTATATACTGCACGTCGTCCTTATATAGTATGTAGGCCTGTCATGTGCCGTTCTTCAGCCCCATTAGTGGGACAACTGTAGCCTTGTTTTGATGTTCATGACTTTATGGGTGCACTTGGCCTTTCCGAAGCCACAATGTTGAGCTGCATTGACGTCTTTTGTGCTACCCTTAATGTAGATTTATGACCCTTTTTTTCCACCATCCTATTAGAACAATTTTCTTCTGGTCATTCTTCGGTTTTTAACTTTTTACCCCTCCTATATCTGGCCGTCTGTCTGAATTTATTTCATTACTTCTATTGGGGGGGGGGGGGG